>JAPPVO010000016.1:105111680-105345838 GCA_030407325.1 Camellia japonica | reverse complement strand
CAAGCTCTCCAGAGCTTGGTCGCATTTCTTCGTCCCACTCAAACTTTGGCTTTTAATGACTGGAAGAATGGACGCAATCTGTCTGAGGACCGGCTGATGAATCGGTTAAGTGTTGCTGCCATGCCGGTGAGATGCTGCACTTCTTTCACTGAGTTAGGCCTTTCTAGCTCCTGAATTGCTTTGATTTGGGAGGGGTCTGCCTCAATACCCCTGTTGGTGACCAGGAAACCCAGAAACTTGCCAGACCCTACACCGAATGCGCACTTAGAAGCGTTAAGGCGCAGCTTGTGTTTCTTCAGGATCTGGAACATCTCATCTAGGTCCTTTAGATGGTCATCCGCATCCTTGCTTTTGACCACCATGTCGTCGATGTAAGCCTCCATTGTTCTGCCTAACAATGGCTCGAACATCTTTGTGACCATTCTCTGGAATGTTGCCCCTGCGTTCTTTAGGCCAAAGGGCATGACCTTGTAGCAGTATAGTCCTCTTGGAGTGGTGAAGGATGTTACTTCCTGATCAGGTTCGTGCATGGCTATCTGATGGTAGCCTCTATATGCGTCTAGGAAGCTAAGCCTGCTGTGCCCAGCTGTTAGGTCCACCAATTGATCTATCCTTGGTAGGGGAAACTATCCTTCGGACATGCTTTGTTGACCATCTTGTAGTCGACGCAGACGCGCCACTTGCCATTCTTCTTTGGCACCGACGACGTGTTGGAGATCCACTTGGGGTAATGTACCTCTCTGATTGCTCCTGCTTCCAGTAGGTTACCCTTCTTCTGCCACTATCTCGGCGTGGTGGAGTGCTGATCTTCGCGTGCGTTGAATGACTGGTCTGGCAGATGGGTGGACATTGAGTTGGTGGCAGATGAGGTTTGGATCAATGCCTGGCATGTCGTACGGCGTCCAGGCAAACACTTCGATGTTGGAGGTCAAGAATTCCATAACCTCCAACCTCTCAGCGCTGGATAATGACGAACCAAGCAAGAAGAACTTATCCGGGTTCTTTTCGTCGATTCTTACTTCCACCAAGTCCTCCACCGCTTTCTGATCAGCCGCTTTCCCAACCTCTGCGAACAGCTCATTACTCTCAGGTTCTTCAACCGAATGAACATATCCTTTGGCAGCGCGGCTGCCATTCGTTGTGACGAAGCATTGTTTGGACATAATCTGGTCCCATATACTTCTTCAATTATTCCTGTGTCGTTGGGAAATCGCATCACTTGGTGGTAGGAGGATGCCACCGAGCGCATGGCATGCAGCCATGTTCTGCCCAGATAACGTTGTAGGTGGAGGGAACCTTTATCACCAAAACTCACCTGTTTCGTCACGCTCCCTGCTCTGACTGGGAGGATAATTTTGCCGACGGGCCATTCTGGCATGAGTTGAATCCGATAAGGGGAGATACGGCAGGCGCCAAGTCTTTATCCTGCAACTTTAGTTGCTTGAAGGTTTCATAATACATGATTTCACAGGAACTACCTGGTCGATCAGAATCCGCTTGACGTCAAAATCCTTGACTCGAAGAGTGACGACCAAGGCATCGTTGTGAGGGCAATAAATTCTCGCCAAGTTCTTTATCTGAGAAGGACATGACATTTGTGGCCTCTATCTTCCCCTTTTTGGCGACTGGTTGGACACTTAGTACCTCTCTGAAGTGCTCAGCCTTTTTGATTGAACCTCTGAGCTCGCATACGCGCTCAGGTTCAAAGACTCCATGTATTACGTTGATGACGCTTTGAGGTGGAGCGTCGTTTGGCATTCCATTGGGCACATTGTGGTCCTGGGGGGCTGGCTGCGCCCCTCCTTCTATGTATTTGTCCAGGTGACCCGCCGCCACCAACTCTTCCAGATGCTGCCTCAATGGTGTGCAGTTCTCAGTGCGGTGCCCCTTTTCTTTGTGGAAGGTGCACCTCGATCTGTCATGTAGTCCTTCTGAGCTTCGCCTAACTTAGCTGGCCACTTGACGAAAGGCTCGTCTCGAATTTCGCTAAGTATACGGTAGATCGGTTTTTTGAAGACTGTGGTGATGGCAGTGCGGACTCTCAACCATCTTTTGTCTTGGTCTTCTCCGTTGTCTTTCCTGCCCTGTCTGTTTCGGTTCTGGCGATCTACAGCATTGACCTTTGCCGAAGTCTTCTTCTCTGGTGTTGTGGTCGCGCCAGATTTTGCCTTGGCGCGAGCGCCATCCTCTTCTACCCTGATGTGCTGATGCACTCTCTCCATCAGGGCTTCCATTGTGAGAGGTGGTGTCATGGTGATAGAGTCCCTAAGTCTATTTCCGACTGGAAGGCCTCTTTTGTACTGCGCAATGGCGAGGTTAGTTGGGCAGTCCCAATCTGGTTGAATGTCTCCCAGTAAGCGACTGTTGTATGACCTCAGGGTCTCCTTGTCGCCCATATCGATGGAGAGTAACTGGTCGATCTCCACCGGGGTTTTTGTGTTTGTTCTGAATCGCGTTACAAACGCCTCCGCCAATTGCGCCCAGGAGGCTATGCTGCCCTCTGGAAGCTTTTCAAACCAAGTCAGGCCTAGGTCACCTAGGCTTGAGGGGAATAGGATGCACATCAAGGCCTCATTCCGCGGTATACAGCCTGACCTGGCGAAAGTGGCTTAAGTGTGAGTAAGGGTCCGTCTTCCCCTCATATGTTGTGAATTTGGGCTGTAGGAAGCCTGACGGTAGGGGCGCGTTCTCTATTGCTGGGACGAATGGTGAGGTTTGCAGCCTCGCCAATGCTTGTCCGCTGGTTCGTAGGCCGGCGCGGTATTGGCATTCCAACCTCGACGCTTCCATGCGTCCGAGGAGCCAACCGTTGTAAGGCAGAGACTCTGTGTGGATCGCGCGCTCTAGCGTCCTCCTTCCACCGCGCTTTCTCTTCTAGCACGGTCCGTAGGTCGGACGATCTGGGCAACTCTGTCTGCCTAGACCTTGTCTGGTGTGAGTGTGAGGGCCGATATGTGCTTCCTTCGGTGTGCGACCTTTCAGACCTCGTCCTCTCAGGCCTGGAGTGATGAGTTCTGGAGGATCTAGATTGCGCGTCGCCTGTCCTGAGGCTCTTGTTCTCCCCTTGTGAGGGTGTAGTATTCCTGCTACGACTTTCGGAGTGCGAGGGGGCGTCTTGTTCGTGCGCCCCTCTCCTGTCGCCACTTCTTTTCCTTTCACCTGGCGTTTCAGAGATTCCATGTCTGCCGCCATCCGACGGATCAACTCGTCTTGTTCTCTGACGCGATCTTCCAAAGTTTGAGGATCAATTCTGCGTCTTTGTCTTTCTGGGCTTTGCGAACGAGAGGGATGAGGGCTGTTATTCCGCCTTCGTCCCCTCGCATCTCTCCTGGAATTTTGTCTGTGTGATTCCAGGTTCGCCATGGGAGTGACCACGGGTAGGCCTTCGCGCCTTGCACCCCCTTCTGGAGTTAGTCCGTCGACGGCGGACTGAGGTAATTCTTCGTTGTTCGCCATTGATTTTTTTTAGGAGAAAAAGCTTGATCAAGAGGTTGTTCTTGTCTGATTTCCCACAGACGGCGCCAATTGTACGGGAAAAATATACCTTCTCGTATAATCCTGTTGACCAAGTCTGCGCTCCTCCGTACGACGTCGCTTTGTCACCTGAAAATATAAACGTGAGCTAGCCGGCGGGTGTGTGCCGGAAACCTCTCCGATGCCTAAGTCAGTAAGCAAGACAAATAGGCAAAAGCTCTGTGTAATCAGGGAGCAAAAGTTGCATTACCTCTCCAAAGGTGATATTGGTGAGCTTATATAGGTTTCGCGTGGCACAATCCTGGTAGGACTCTCACTCCTCCATTGCAGAGTCCTTCTAGGATTACTCCTCCTTACGTAGAGTCCTTCTAGGATTCATACTCCTAGAAGATAATGCTTATCCTCTAACACCCTCCTCACTGCTTAAGCCAAGTGAGATGGCTTTGCTATGACCGAACTCCTTCACAACCGAAGTAACCCATAGTCCGGACTTCCCATGCTATGACCGAGCTGTCCATAATAGAATTTTCACCTTTCTTACCTCGGTTTCCCATACCATGACCGAGCTAGACATAAGAAAGGTCAACCGAAATAGGCGTGACCAAGCCGGACTAACGAGCCCGAACCGGTGTCAGTATACCACCGACTTAGTATACAAGAACCGGTATGACTACGTCCGGTCCACTACCCTGGACCGAACTATTTTCGATACTTGCCATGACCGAGCTACGGATGCCCATTCGGCAACCTAACTACCCATACTTCTCCTTTCCTACCGGGTATCATCCTTGAGCTTATCTCGGCCCAACACCTAGCCCGGCCCAACTTATGAATATAAATTACCCTCTCAAGAGGATTGGTCAAGAGAAAGTTTGAGAGCTCGCATCATTGTTGATATTTGAGCATGGTCATTTCCCCATGTTATGTCAAAGTCTTGGTTAATGTTGTCATCACAATCAACCATTGAAGAACTCAATACTACAAGAAGAAGAAGGAACACTAGCAGTAGTAGCACAGCTAAATGAGCCGGTGGATAAGCCATGGATGTTTTCAAGTCGGTCAAAACTCAAAAGTGGGGAGGAGGAGGAGGAGGAGGCAAATTAATTAGTGTTTGAACATGGTTTGAAGTGAATGGATGTCAGACTGATTATTTATAGTAGTAAGCTTTTTTTTTTTTACTGAAAGGTTGTTGATTATTATATTGACGCTACTAACCGATATATATTTTTTGGAAAATGATTTGTGGCACTAAAACTGCTGGCACTAATGGCACTAATTTTTAGTTTTGGTAACTTTGTTTTTTTTTTTTTTTTTTTTTTGTTTTTTTTTTTTTTTTTTACCTTATATAGAAATTCGGGACATTAGTGCCTCTGAATTTAGTGCCAAATCATGGTCCATATTTTTATGGGAGATATTTATTGTATTTCAATTGGACAGTGGAATAATAATTTTATTTTTATAATAGTATAAGTAATCTTATATTTTTTTTTTTGAACTGATATTTTTTTTCTGTATTTGATATAAGACTTTTTTTTTGTATATCAGAAGCAAATATATATATATTATATTCTATAATATAATTATCTTAAGATTGTCCTATTGTAATTTCTTTATTATTTATTTATTTTTATTACATAGCTTCTCTCCCAAACTACTAAGATAAATTGTGGGCTTGTTTGGTTTGTATCTTAAGATATACTTTTCGATTTTTTTTTTTTTTTTAAATTTTGTTTAGTTTAAGTTTTTTTGAAAAAAATTTTCAAAATTCACTTTCTCTCTCCTCTCTCCTCTCTCTTTCTCAATCACTTTTTCTCTCACACATTTACTCAACTATAAAAAAATATTAAATCATCTCAAATTCCCAAACTCTAAAATTATTTTCAAAATATATAACTAAACAAATTAAAAAAAAATTTTAAACTCTGTCCAATTTATTTATTTATTTATTTTTTAATCTCAAAATACAAACCAAACACATCCCGTATCACTTAGTTAGACTTTTGTGAGCTCACCGTCAGGCCAATTTTAATAATTCAGTTGCTTCATTTTGTATATCACTTTGGGTAAATCAATCAATAAAATGTCAGATTCATTATAGTCATAGCCTTTTATCATATTTGTCTTTAAATCAATAAACACTAACAATCTTTTGGAAGATAAATATGTTGGAAGATAAATGTATTAAGAAAATGATTGTTGAAATCTTAGCAGCTGATCCGATTATATCATAATAATTGAACAACACACATTTACTTGACATCCACTTCCGCATCCAGTTGGAATGGGATTGATGTTGTTTGAAGAATGCTTCCATTAATTCCATTTCAGGGAAGATAGATATATGTGATAATAAGATTTTTTTTTCTTTTTCTAAAAAAAATAAAAAAATTAGAGAATTGATCCACTTTTTAAATTATTTGGAAAATTAACCAACTTTTTCAAATCACATTTTAAAAATATAATTTTAAATTGAAAATTACATTTTCAACATGCAATTTCAACTTGAAATCACATGTTAAAAATACAATATATCTTAGTGAAATTCAAGTCATCATAAAATTACATTTTCAACTTATGATTTCAAATTGAAATTGAATGTTGAAAATGCGATTTCATTTTAAAATTATATTTTCAAAATGCAATTTCAAAAAGCAGGTTAATTTCTCAAATAGTTTGAAAAATGGGTCAATTCTTAAAATTGTTTTTTTTAGAATATTTATATAAAAAAAAAAAACTCATGATAATAATATGCAAACTCATTCTAATCTTAAAATATTTACTGGAAAATTTAACCAAAAAAAAAAAAAAAAAAACCCACTAAGATTTGATCATTGTAACAAAATAAATTACGAATTTTAATTTTTTAAATTTAAATCTTAAAATTGTTTTCAACATGAGCCATTTGTTTCATTATGTTAAGTTAAAATCGAAAAAAAATAGGTATTTTAGTCATTAAACATAATAAAAATGAGTATTTTAGACATTTTATATAATTATATTAAGTTTATGACTAAAATACTAATTATTTTTTTTTTTTTCATTTTTAGTTAACGAAAATAAACAAATAGTTTAGATTGAAAAACAATCAAAATATTAAAATTTAAATTGATAAAATTAAAATTTTATTTTATTATAAGATCAAACCCTAAGTTTTTATTTATTTATTTATTTATTTTTTTTAATACAATTGTCTCATATTTCTTTGGTAATTATGCTAAGCTCATGCTTAATTATGTTTCCCTTCTCTATGAAATAATAAGGATCTTACAGTTTCCTAATCATTGATCGTCTGCTTTGTTTCAAAAAAATAAAAAATAAAAAAAAAAATAAAATAAATTCCAATCAAATTACTAAAGTAGTTAAATTTTGGGACAATTACATAAATAACCCCAAGGTTTTAACCTTATAACAAAATAAACCTTCAGCTTTTAATTTTGTCCATTTAAACTATAATCTTTTGATTTGTTTTAATTCAAATCATTTGTCTATTTCTCTTAAAGTAAAATTGACCAAAAAAATAGTATTTTGATCATTAAACTCTATGTAGGTATTTATAAAATGTCTAAAATATACTTTTTATCGGGTTTAATGACTAAAATATCTTTCTTTCTTTTTTTTATATTGATTTTACTTAATAAAATAGACAAATGGTTTAGATTAAAAACATATCAAAAGTTTAAGGTTTAAATTAATAACATTGAAATTTATAGTTTATAACTAACCAGTGAGATTTTTTTTTATAATTTCCCTTAAATTTTCTTACTTGTTTTCAATTACTCATTTAAAATTTCAATTGTGATATATTTATCCTTTAATTTATGAATTTGACCAAGATAAACCAATTAAAGGAGGAACATAAAGGGTATTTTAAACATTACACCTAATGCAAACTCACTGGTTAGTTAGTTAAACTATCAATTTAGTTAAAATAGCCACCCAAACTCAAGAAAAATCTCCCTAACAGTATTTTCATCAAACTAGTTAAATTTTTATTACATTTTAGTTTAGAAGTTACTTATAGCGATCCCGGGTTTACCCTTGTTGTACAGTGATCCGGACATGTGTCCGTGGGTGTTAGTAGTTGATTATTATTTGGTTTACATCCTTTCCTACTTTGTATTTGAGTTATAGGATGTGCTGGGCAGGTTTGTTACAGGTTGGTTGAGCTTAGGAACCAAAACTAGTTGCCCAGATTTTGGCCTGTCCGCTCGAGCGTATCTTTTGATGCTCGAGCGGGGATCTTGTTGTTGCTTGTCCGCTCGAGCGGGGGTTTTGGCGCTCGAGCGGGGACCTGGTATGTCGAGATTCTGGGAGTGTGCATCCGCCGCTCGAGCGGGAGTTTGGCCGCTCGAGCGGGAGTCTGTGAGTGGCGCTCGAGCGGGGGTTTCCACGCTCGAGCGGGGCGACTCTTATTTAAAAGCGAGATCCGACTTTTTTATCACTTTTTCAAGATCTTTTCTCTCTCTTACTTTTCCAAAAAGCCATTTTCAGAGCTTCTCACTCTAAAACCGGCCCTTCTCTCTTAGATTTGATCTAGTAGGAGTTGTTTGCTCACTTTTGGCCTTTACAAAAGTTGTGTTGATCGTCGAGGGCTACATTTTAATCTGAAAATTTCAGAATTCGGAGCATTTTGGTTTTGGTCTTCATCTCCATTGGAGCTCAAACTTTGAGGTAGGGATATCCTACTCCTCTTTATGAACTTTGTCTTTAAATTTTGGTATTTTGAGATGTTGGGGGTTGTTGCGTAATTTAGAGAGAGTTTGGGGCTTTTGTGGAATTTTACAAAGTTGGGGTTTTATTTATAATGGACCCATGAACGTATTTAGCTTAGAGAAATGGAATGAATGTGGAATCATTGATGAAAATGGGACCTTAAGGGTTGTAATGTTAACTATGGAAAATGCCCTAATTACATTGATTAATTAATTGGGATAATAAATTGTGAGAAATGAGGAATTGAAGTGGAAATGCTGAGAGTGGGAATATGTGGGAATTAAAGGGTGTAGTTGAATTACTTATCACTCACCGAATTGAAATGTTGGTATACTATCCGTTTTGTGCATTTATTTTGTATAGAAATAACTGCTTTGGGCTATCGGTGGAGGATAGTCTTGATTGTTGTAAACAATGCATGATGATTAGGCAAACTAAAACTGATCATTGAAATGTGTCATTGAGTGTGACAGTTGAAAGAATACATTAATTTTATGTATTGATTGGTGATGTGTATAATTATTGTTTATATGCATTGTGTTGTGTTGGAGAAGATAGGGGATGTACTCCACGGTTTAGGGGATGATAGGGGATGGACCTCTAAACCGGATGTTGTTTGGGAGAAGATAGGGGATGGACTCCATAGATATAGCTCATATGCTTATCTAGTAATGTGTTGACACAGCTCATACGCTTGTCTTTGGAAGTGTGATATTGCTCTTAGGCATATCTATGGAAGTGTTGATATAGCTCATATGCTTATCTGTTAATGTGTTGATATAGCTAGTATGCTTATCTTTTATTGAAATAGGAAAATGTTTAATATGAGTTACTGTCTCATATAAGTGGTTTGGCCAGGTTCTGAGCCATGGTTATGAATTGAGAATTGAAAAGAATGGAAAATGAATTGTAACATGGACTTGTATGTCATGGAACTGTAAGATGATATAAGTGGATGTATCAGTGTTGGCCATCTATCAACTGCTAATCTTTTAGTCATTGTTCATGGTTGGTTTAGTATATTTCTACTGGGCTGTGGCTCACCCTATATGGGAACATCATTTTCAGGTACATGTAGCATGCCACCTCCAAGGACATAGCTTGGGAGGCTTGAGGCGGATGGACTTTTTGATTGTATATTTGTTTGGTGTATTACAGGTAGATTCAAGCCAAGGGCTTAATGTGTAATTGAGCTAGTGCTCTCTTTTTTGTAACCAAGTGTTAACTTGGAAAGCTGTAAGCCCTTAGGGCATTTGCTTCTGTTGTTAACATGTAATACCTTTTGTAATGAAACTCTGATGAATAGAAGAATGTGGATCTTTTATATGTCAATGAATGTCTATATTGATGGGTTTAATGTTGTTATTTTGAGGGCGTTACAACTTGGTATCAGAGCGTACCGGGTTCGAATACTTTGGGTACGTGGGAAGTGATTAGGATCACAATGGGTTTGTCTCGCTTGAAAGAGACTTAGGTGTAGTGTCATATACCATGTGTTTAATTGATAACATGCTTATGTGATTATTTGGGTATGGGATTTAATTTCTAGGATGTTGATTGGATCCTTGGGTTTCTGGGAGTCTTGTTGGAAAAGCACTTGATCAATGCTGTTTCTAACCGGAACTCTAGTAACGCCTCGGGACTATCATTATCCGGAAATGAAATTCGTAAGTGCTTATGTGTTTATGTGCTTACGTGGAGTGAATTAAAGTTGTCCATGCATTGGGACGTGAGTGTTTAGTTTCAGCACATTTATGAATGTGCTAATGTTCTTCGTTTCCTTTCTTAGGATGTCAGGACGAGGAAGAGGCGGTAGGCGTGGTAGGCCTAGGAGGCAGGAAGTGCCTATACCGGATGAGATTCCGGCAGTACAGGAGGGAGTTGGTCAGGCCAATGTGGCCGAGCCAGCGGGTCAGCAGGCTATGAGTGCCTTGGCCCGAGAGATAGCAGGAGCTTTGGGTATTCTCAGGGCTGGGAATCAGGCAGTTGAGGCAGGGCCTTCTTTCTTGAAGAGGGAGTTCTTCCGGTCTAACCCGGAGGAGTTTGTTGGGGATCCAAAGGAACCACTGAAGGCAGACGAGTGGTTGGAACAAATGAGTAAGACGTTCGAGATGCTTGGCATCGAGGACGGAGCACTGAAAGTGACCTTGGCATCCTTCCAACTGAAGGGAGATGCGGGTCAATGGTGGAAGTATGAGAAGGTCCGTGTTGGTGGTACTTGGGAGGCGTTTGTAAATGCTTTCCAGGAGAGGTTCTTATCTGCAGTTGCCAGGGAGAAGCTGAGGGATCAGTTTAGCCGGCTCAAACAGGAGGGTTTGTCTGTGGCCGAGTTTGAGGCTACATTTACTAGCTTGTCCAGGTTTGCACCTGAACTTGTGGCGACCGAGGAACGCCGTTGCTATGAGTTTGAGCGGAAGTTGAGGCGCGGCCTCAAGTTGAGGGTTGGTGGGTCTTACATCCGAGAGTATAGACATTTGGTGGATGCTGCAGCTCATATGGAGCTTATGATGCAGGAGGAAGATGAGGAGAAACATAGAGGCTCCAAGAGGGGTCAAGAGGGCCAGGGTGATGGCAGGAGACAGAGGGGTTATAACCCTCAGCCGTCTCAGAGTGGTCTGGCTAGGTCGACTTTCCCAGTACCGAGTACAGGCTCCGGAGGGGCAATCAGGGAGAGTTCACCTGTTACAAGTGTGGCCAGCTGGGTCACAAGGCTTCGGTTTGCCCGCAGAAGGGCGGAGGTCAGAGAGCTGCATCTTCTTCAGCTAGACCGCAGAGTCAGAGTTTGGGCAGGGGGCAGCCCTTGTCTTGCTATCAGTGTGGACAGCCTGGGCACCTGAAGAGGTTCTGCCCACAGTTGAGTGCCACTTCAGGAGCGTCTGGTTCTAGGCAGACGCAGGGTTTTCAGCCAGCTCAGTCTGTGCAGGCCTCGAGGGCCAATCCGGGGGCTTCGTCGTCCCAGTCAGTGCAGCAGTCGTATGCTCCTAGAGGTGAGCAGGTGGATCAGGGGCCTACAGGGCGCGTGTATGCTGTTACCGCGCAGGACCTAGTACCGGCTCCATCAGTAGTGAGAGGTACCTTTCTGTTTTGCAACTCGGTTGCTAGGGTATTGATTGATACGGGTGCGTCTCATTCTTTTGTATCTGCTGCATTTGCATCTGTGTTGGAGTTGGAGTTAGCACTATTGGCATCTCCTATATGTGTAGTGTCACCTGTTGGGGGTGAGTTGATTTTGAAACACGGATGTAGAGGTTGTGATATAGAGGTCGCCGATCATAGGCTTCCGTTTCCTTTTGTAGTTATGCCCATGAAGGGCTTTGATGTTATTTTAGGTATGGACTGGTTATCGTCATACCGGGCAGTTATTGATTGCTACCGCCAGAGGGTCACTTGTTGTACCGTGAGCGGGGAGTGTTTCCATTTCTTGGGAGACCGGGTTGGTAGTGTTGTGCCACCGGGGTATGATCCGCGAGGGCGGAGTGAGCTTAGTGGTTTACTTGCTAGCTTTGAGAGTGGTGAGTGTGATGAGACCCAGGTTGTGTTGCCGAGGGTAGTTTGTGAGTACTCGGACGTCTTTCCCGAGGATCTCGTTAGTTTGCCACCTCACCGGGAGATTGAGTTCTCTATTGATTTAGTGCCCGGCACGGCGCCGATTTCTATGGCACCTTACCGTTTTGCTCCAGCAGAGTTGGTTGAGTTGAAAGTTCAGCTCCAGGAATTGCTAGATAAGGGCTTTGTTCGCCCTAGTGTTTCACCGTGGGGAGCACCGGCCCTCTTTGCTAAAAAGAAAGATGGTGCCTTGAGATTGTGTATCGACTATCGGAAGTTGAATCGGGCTACGGTTAAGAATAAATATCCTATGCCCCGTATAGATGATTTGTTTGACCAGTTGAAGGGTTCCCGTTGTTTCTCTAAGATAGACTTGAGATCGGGTTACCACCAGTTGAGGGTCAGGGAGGAGGATATTCCGAAGACGGCATTCCGTACGCGGTATGGCCATTATGAGTTTTTGGTGATGCCATTTGGGCTTACCAACGCACCGGCAGTCTTTATGGACTTGATGAACCGGATCTTCCGGGAATTCTTGGATCGTTTTGTAGTCGTCTTCGTGGACGACATTCTTATCTATTCACCTTCAGAGGAGGAGCACGAGGAACACTTGAGAGTGGTGCTTGAGTTGCTTAGAGCCCATAGGCTGTATGCCAAGTTTGGGAAGTGTGAGTTCTGGCTAGGAGAAGTCAAGTTCTTAGGCCATGTGGTTTCCGGGGAAGGGGTGTCTGTTGATACATCCAAGACTGAGGCAGTGCAAGATTGGGCACAGCCTAAGAGTGTGTTTGAGATCCGCAGTTTTCTGGGATTAGCTGGGTACTACCGTCGGTTTGTGAAGGATTTCTCCAGGTTAGCTTCGCCGTTGACTAGATTGACTCGGAAGGGAGTCAAATTTGTATGGAGTGAGACTTGTGAAAAGTCGTTCCAGGAGTTGAAAGTTAGATTGACCACCGCTCCGGTCTTGATTATTCCGGAGAGAGGGTTGGGTTATGCTGTCTATTGTGATGCCTCACGAGAGGGTTTGGGTTGTGTGTTGATGCAAGAGGGGAAAGTGGTAGCCTATGGCTCGCGTCAGTTGAAAATTCACGAGAAGAATTACCCTACGCATGACCTAGAGTTAGCGGCTGTGATCTTCGCCTTGAAAATCTGGAGGCACTACCTTTATGGTGAGAGATTCGAGGTGTTCTCGGATCATAAGAGTCTGAAATATCTGTTTTCACAGAAAGACTTGAACTTGAGGCAGAGGAGGTGGATGGAGTTTATTGAGGATTACGACTTCGAGTTGCATTACCACCCGGGAAGGCCAATGTTGTGGCCGATGCCCTTAGCAGGAAATCCGTTAGTGGTGTAGCTAGTATAGCCATCCGGGAGTGGGAGATGTTGGGGGCAATTGGCGAGTTTGATTTGCTTCTGGGCGAATCCGTGGAGGCTGCGGCCTTGTTTTCTGTTGTTGCGCAGCCTACACTTGTGACTCGAGTGTTAGAGGCACAGAGAGGTGACCTTGAGGTAGAATCCCTCCGAGAGAAGATCTCCAGTGGGAAGGTTGAGAAGGGTCTGACGGTGTATCCCGACCTGAATGTGAGATACCGAGACCGTTTGTTTGTGCCGGAGTCTTGCCGAGAGGAGGTACTCCGAGAGTTTCATCATTCGCGCCTTGCAGTGCATCCGGGAGGTACTAAGATGTATCGGGATTTGAGTCGCCAGTTTTGGTGGCGGGGTATGAAGAGAGATGTGGCAGTCTTCGTGTCTAAGTGCCTTACTTGTCAGCAAGTGAAGGCCGAGCATCAGAGGCCAGCGGGTTTGTTGCAACCCTTACCTGTTGCCGAGTGGAAGTGGGAGCATGTCACTATGGACTTCGTTGTAGGTCTTCCGAGGACTCAGCGGGGTAGTGATGCTATTTGGGTGGTTGTAGACCGGTTGACTAAGTCGGCGCACTTCATTCCTATGCGCGTGAGAGATTCGGTGGATCATCTTGCCGACTTGTATATTCGGGACATAGTGAGGTTGCACGGGGTCCAGTGACGATCGTCTCAGATAGAGATCCTCGTTTTACTGCTAGGTTGTGGCAGAGTTTGCAGAGTGCCTTGGGTACTAAGTTGACCTTCAGTACGGCTTATCACCCTCAGACTGACGGGCAGTCCGAGCGTACTATTCAGATCCTTGAGGATATGCTTCGGGGTTGTGTCCTTGACTTTAGTGGGACGTGGGAGAGGCACTTACCATTGGTGGAGTTTGCCTACAACAACAGTTTTCAGTCTAGTATCGGTATGGCACCGTTTGAGGCCTTGTATGGCCGACCTTGTAGGTCTCCGGTTTGTTGGGCCGAGGTGGGTGACGCACCTCTGTTGGGTCCGGAGTTGGTTAGGGAGACGACGGAGAAAGTTGAGCTTATCCGTAGGAGGCTTGTTACAGCCCAGAGTCGTCAGAAATCTTATGCTGACCGTAGGAGGAGGCCGTTGGCGTTTGAGATGGGTGATCATGTCTTTCTGAAGATATCACCTAGGCGGGGATTGATGAGGTTTGGGAAGAGTGGGAAGTTATCCCCTCGGTTTATTGGTCCTTTTGAGATCCTTGAGAGGATTGGCGAGGTTGCTTATCGTTTAGCTTTACCGCCTCAGTTGTCCGGAGTTCATGACGTGTTTCATGTGAGCATGCTTCGGAAGTATGAGCCGGATCCATCGCATGTATTGGATTGGACCGACTTAGAGGTAGATGAGGATGCCTCGTATGAGGAGAGACGGTTCGGGTCTTGGATAGGCGGGATCAAGTCCTGCGTGGCAAGACCATTCCTTTGGTAAAGGTTTTGTGGAAACATCACGGAGTGGAGGAGGCCACTTGGGAACGTGAGTTGGAGGTCCGAGAGAAATATCCGGACTATTTGTGGATGTTTGAACATATGTTATATATATTGTTGTATTGTTAAGCTTTAAGATCATTAAATATGTCTTAAGTTGTAAAACATGGTGCATGTTTTGATTAATGAAAGTAGTTGGAAACTTGCCTCAAATGGAAGTTTGTATAACATTGCATATGTTGAATATATAGTAGAAATTGAAATGTATGTATTGTGAGATGCCTCTTGATAAGAGATGGAATGACCGGTAATGGGTCGAGTTGTTGAATGTGGTAATATAACATTGTCTAAAATGGACAAAAACGTGTTTTTCATAAACTTGTTCTTAACTTCGGGGACGAAATTCTTTAAGGGGGGGAGGTTATAGCGATCCCGGGTTTACCCCTTGTTGTACAGTGATCCGGACATGTGTCCGTGGTGTTAGTAGTTGATTATTATCTGGTTTACATCCTTTCCTACTTTGTATTTGAGTTATAGGATGTGCTGGCAGGTTTGTTACAGGTTGGTTGAGCTTAGGAACCAAAACTAGTTGCCCAGATTTTGGCCTGTCCGCTCGAGCGGAGCTTTTGACGCTCGAGCGGGGACCTTGTTGTTGCTTGTCCGCTCGAGCGGGGGTTTTGGAGCTCGAGCGGGGAATACACCCATCCAGTATTTCCTGTGTAGTGTTGGACGCTCGAGCGGGGATTGGCCGCTCGAGCGAGGTTGTGAGTGACGCTCGAGCGGGGAGTTGGGCGCTCGAGCGGGGACCTGGTATGTCGAGATTCTGGGAGTGTGCATCCGCCGCTCGAGCGGGAGTTTAGCCACTCGAGCGGGAGTCTGTGAGTAGCGCTCGAGCGGGGGTTACTACGCTCGAGCGGGGTGACTCTTATTTAAAAGCGAGATCCGAGTTTTTTATCACTTTTTCAAGATCTTTTCTCTCTCTTACTTTTCTGAAAAGCCATTTTCAGAGCTTCTCACTCTAAAACCGGCCCTTCTCTCTTAGATTTGATCTAGTAGGAGTTGTTTGCTCACTTTTGGCCTTTACGAAAGTTGTGTTGATCGTCGAGGGCTACATTTTAATCTGAAAATTTCGGAATTTGGAGCATTTTGGTTTTGGTCTTCATCTCCATTGGAGCTCAAACTTTGAGGTAGGGATATCCTACTCCTCTTTATGAACTTTGTCTTTAAATTTTGGTATTTTGAGATGTTGGGGGTTGTTGCGTAATTTTGAGAGAGTTTGGGGCTTTTGTGGAATTTTACAAGTTGGGGTTTTATTTATAATGGACCCATGAACGTATTTAGCTTAGAGAAATGGAATAAATGTGGAATCATTGATGAAAATGGGACCTTAAGGGTTGTAATGTTAACTATGGAAAATGCCCTAATTACATTGATTAATTAATTGGGATAACAAATTGTGGGAAATGAGGAATGGAAGTGGAAATGCTGGGAGTGGGAATATGTGGGAATTAAAGGGTGTGGTTGAATTACTTATCACTCACCGAATTGAAATGTTGATATATTATCCGTTTTGTGCATTTATTTTCTGTATAGAAATAACTGCTTTGGGCTATCGGTGGAGGATAGTCTTGATTGTTGTAGACAATGCATGATGACCAGGCAAACTAAAACTGATCATTGAAATGTGTCATTGAGTGTGACAGTTGAAAGAATACATTAATTTCATATATTGATTGGTGATGTGTATAATTATTGTTTATATGCATTGTGTTGTGTTGGAGAAGATAGGGGATGTACTCCACGGTTTAGGGGATGATAGCTCATATGCTCATCTAGTAATGTGCTGACACAGCCCATACGCTTGTCTTTGGAAGTGTGATATTGCTCTTAGGCATATCTATGGAAGTGTTGATATAGCTCGTATGCTTATCTGTTAATGTGTTGATATAGCTAGTATGCTTATCTTTTATTAAAATAGGAAAATGTTTAATATGAGTTACTGTCTCATATAAGTGGTTTGGCCAGGTTCTGAGCCATGGTTATGAATTGAGAATTGAAAAGAATGGAAAATGAATTGTAACATGGACTTGTATGTCATGAAACTGTAAGATGATATAAGTGGATGTATCAGTGTTGGCCATCTATCAAATGCTAATCTTTTAGTCATTGTTCATGGTTGGTTTAGTGTATTTCTACTGGGCTGTGGCTCACCCTATATGGGAACATCATTTTCAGGTACAGGTAGCATGCCACCTCCAAGGACATAGCTTGGGAGGCTTGAGGCGGATGGACTTTTTGGTTATATATATATATTTTTTGATGTATTACAGGTAGATTCAAGCCAAGGGCTTAATGTGTAATTGAGCTAGTGCTCTCTCTCTTTTTGTAACCAAGTGTTAACTTGGAAAGCTGTAAGCCCTTAGGGCATTTGCTTTTGTTGTTAACATGTTATACCTTTTGTAATGAAACTTTGATGAATAGAAGAATGTGGATCTTTTCTATATCAATGAATGTCTATATTGATGGGTTTAATGTTGTTATTTTGAGGGCGTTACATTACTTTCCTTCTTTTATTTATTTATTTATTTATTTTTGATAGATTATATTTTAAATACACTCTCCAGCAAACTCTCTATCATTTTGACATGCTATTTAAACATTTTTTTTATTAATTTTAATTTAAAATTATTTTTTATAAACTCTACCTAACTAATTCCAAAATATCAAAAGTGTTTAGGGCTTTTGGTCCAAGTTCCAATTTTAAATTTTTTTAGTCTAAAAGTCCACGCACTTTTTCATTTTGTCCATGAGGGCATCCTTCTACAAAACGGTCTAACTACCTATTCACCTGTCAATCACGCTTCTGTAAGCAATTCATTTTTTTTCTTTTTGTCTCTCTCTCTCTCTCTCTCTCTCTCTCTCTTTCTCTCTCTCTCTTACACACACACACACACACACACACACACACACACACACACACATCCTTACTCTTCTCTCTCTCAAAAAAATGTCCAACTGCATCATTAGCACAGCGTCGACAGGGATGAGAGGTGATTAAAGTGGCTAAGACATACAGATTGTGCACATGGGACTTCTCTAATCTCCACTTCTAGCTACAAAAGAAAATTGACCTAGATAGAACTCCAAAATACTCACTCCAAACTTATGTACGTAATCGTCCCAACCGTCGAGTTACACAGATCTATCATCTGAGACAACACTCTAGAAAACCAAAATCAGCAATCTTTACATGTTTTCAAGAATTAATCAACAGATTCGAAGGCTTAGTGTCTCTATGAACGATCTTACGCTTGTGGAGATAATATAGGCCACAGAGAAGCTGGGGAGAGATATCGACGATGTATGAGTCATTGCGGATAGGCTTAATTTCGAAGATCCACCGTCCATGTACTCTAGAAGAAGTTGAATCTCGCTGGCGTGATTGAACATGTCGTGACACTTGACAACGTTATGGTCATCAACATCGAGACGGATCTTGATGAGGCTCTTATCTAATCAAAATTTCAACAGATAAAGGGAAAAGAATTGAATAGATATGGAAAAAATTGAACAAATCTGTTTCAACAGATAAAAAAATTAAACTACTATTTTAACAGATAAAAAAATAAGATAGATAAAAATTGAACAGATAGAAGGGAAATTGAATAGATAGGGAAAAAAATTGAATAGATAGATATAACTTTAAACAGATAGGTTCTAAAAAAAATTGAACAGATAAATTTTGTTTAACAGATTGATTAAGAGGTAAAATTGAAAACAAAAATATCATTCAAAACAACAAAATGTACTTCTCAGTAAACTATTTTACAAAATGTGTACTTTTCACCTAACAAAAAAAATATCCATTGGACCTAACGCCTTACACAATTGCTAAATTGGATTTTTCAACAATTTTCTCTATTTTTTAATGGTTGACTAACCCAAACCACTACCTATATTTATTGAACCAAATCCGCCAAAACTAAAATAGATAATAACTAGTTTGATGGAGTTAAAATTTAATAATTTGCTTACTATTTTAACAAAAGAATAAAAATAAACTAACTTGATGGAGATGCTCTAACAAACTAATCAACAGTTTAGTTAGAGTAGTTTTGCGAATTATAATTACCTAATTTTTTTTTAGACACTGTTAACACTCTGTTTGGGATGTGGGTTTATTGGCTATTTTAGCCAAGAAAGACAAAAAAAAAAAATGCTAAAATAGCCAATAACACAAAATGTCACACTCAAATTATAATCAATTTATTTTTATTTTTCACAACCATCAATTCAACTACAAAAAAAAAAAAAAAAAACTCAAATCAAACACAATTTTTTTAGCCAATTTAAAATAGTTCAAAAAAAAATCAGGTTAAAAAAGCCCATTCAAACGAGGGCTAAGTAGTTATTTACTTTTTTGTTGTTAACTTCTCTCTCATAAAAAAAAATAAATGAATTTTTTTTTACAAGAATATAGTTAAAATAAATAATATTTCCAGTGTATATTAAAAAAAAAAACTTAGCGAAACTAATATAAAATAAGATGTTGACTAGTATTATTAGAGGCACTATTAATCAGAGTGTTTACTACCAAACTCGCCATCATCAACCCCACCAATCGCCATTGCCCAACAGCCGCCATCCACCATCCACAATCAACCGTGAGAATCGTCACCATTCGTGTAATTTGCTTAATTTTTTCTCTTGCAATCCATAATGTTGTTGTTGTTTTACTTCGAGGCCGTTGATATAATATAATAATTTCAGATGATTTGAATATATATTTTATATGCTCAGATTATTCGGTGTAGGTATTAATCAATGTGATATGCTTAATTTCTTCCATTAGTTGGTGTTGTTGATTTCTGAACTAAAGTTGTTGTTAGTTCAACAATTCAGTGATATGATTAAGACATTATTTCTAAAAGTCTTCACCTAAAAAAATTGGTCAATGTGAGATACGATGTGGTGAGGGTAAGTTTTGTTAGTGAAAAGCTTCTTAATTTCTTCTCTTGGTGGTCTTCAAATCTTTAAAATTGATAATCAATTTGTCTATGTAAATAGAAAAATTATTGTTTCAAGTCACGTTACTGAGTCACTTTCTTAAAAATAATATTTGCACCTATCAAATAGTGTGCAGCGGGTTATAACAAATTTGTCTCCAACATACAATGAAATTTGATCTAAGGATTAAGTCTACCGACGTCTACACTGACGACAATAGATCAGAATACTCTTGATATGATCAAAAGAACCAAGACGTTGATAATCAAATCTGCAGAAAACGACTATCCGTAATTGAAAGTAGAAACTTTGTTTAAAAATTCTTGATTGAAAACTCAAAATCAAGAGAGAGAGAGAGAGAGAGAGAGAGAGAGTTGCGAGAATGATTATGAAAATTGGATGATGGAAATGGCAAGATTCGTAGCCTATTTATAAGCCTTGATGCACATGATTGGATGGGTCATGTCCCTTGATCACATCCGATCAGATATGACCATTGGATCGTCAAGTTATGATGCGAATTAGTTACATCAAATCGAAGTCTTGATTGGTTACACCTAGTCACAATTGGTTGCCATTTGATCCGTTCGATCACGTGCTTCTCCAATCAATGAATAATAAGATCAAGCCACTTCAGATTGGGCACGCAATCGTTTGATCGGTTGATTGACTCATCGCCAACGTACGCCACATCTTTGCTACGCAGAACTGACTATGTTCATTGTCATCCATGCCGCGTTGGACCGACATCATCACCCCAACTTGTCTGAAGTAAATAGAAAAGAGCTCTCGTGGCACTAGTGCAAGGTGTGCCATCAAAGCCTCGCACAGCCTACACCACGTGCGCGTACTGATGTGGTAATGATTGGGAAACATTTGAACTCACTACAAGAAAAGGGACTATTTGAGTCAAATTATTTGTGATGGGAACACTTGCCAACTCAAAAATGGATTATTAGCGTTAGCAAAATAGGACTGTCTCCAAAAAACTCTACTGGCTATTTATTATTTAAGTCGACAGATTATACCATCTCAAAAATATACTATTTGTGTCGGCAAGATTTTTTCCATCTCAAAAAATATTATCTAATTTTTTATCCATTTATTTCACTAAAAAATTTCCTTCACACGCTTCTTTCTCGCGCCTATTTCAGGTAGCTTTTGCATCCACATTGTTTGCTGTCGCAAAATGTGCAAAAAGTAATAAAAAAAAATTAAAACAGCATAAACCCTGATATATATATATACTAGTGTATGCCCGTGCCTATAGGCATGGTGTAAATAATATTGTAATCAAAATATAGTTGCAATTTATACGTATCATGTTCAAATTTGTGAAGTCTATAGCATTTTTTGATTCTTCTTAAAGAATTGTCAATAGTTTTGCTTGTACGACGCGCTCTATAGAACTCAATTAAAATAACAACTCCCCCTAACTTAATGCAAATTAAGGAATAAACATATAAAATTTATAATGTTCAGTAATATTGCAAATCAAAATAGTAAAATGTAAAGTAAAAAAATTAAAAATTTATAACTCGTGCCTAAAGGCACTCTCATTAATTTTTTTGGTATCTCACACTATACAAACCTCAATTAAAATAAATCAATTTAGAATGACAACAATTTCATTGCACTATAGAACTCAATTAAAATAAATCAATTCAGAATGATAACAATTTCATTGTACTATAGAACTCAATTATAACAAATCAATTTAAAATGACATACTTCACGCATAAGAGGAATGATGAATGAACATTTTGGTACAAAAAAATAATCATTATAGCTTATCAAAAAAACAAAAAACTAATCATCTAGTCAAGAATGAAAGACCAATCATTGATACACATAGAAAAAAGTAACACAACCACAACGTTTCTAATGCTAATTAGTCATCTGTAACAAAATCAGTCCAACACTTGAATTCAACTTTAAAAAATCAGCTAAAAGAAATCATAACAGGAAAACCAATTTACCAGTGTCTTCCCCAATTTACCAGGAAAACCATCCAGAGAAATTGAACATAAAAAAATTTCTAATATAACTCTTCTTGATAAAAGAACCAGTGTCTTCCCCAATTTACTTGCAATTATCAAATTAAATACCAACAATTATTACATTCACACTTGAACAATTTTTTCGTGATCAAAATACATGATTCCTCATAGAAGGCTCTAAAAAAAAACGTTTAAAAAAAATTACCATTAAAAAAATGTAACACTTGAGAAAATCCAAACAATCCAAACTAACTATTGCCGACAAAAGCTAAAATGCAAAACAAACTATTGTATTAAAACTAAAAAGATAGGACACCTAGTCAAGGTTCCTCACCTTCATAAATATGAAAGTGTAATGTAGATAACCGGCTTATTCCCTTAAAAATTTTTTTTCCTTGAGTTGTAATCGAGTATCATAGAACTAAATGCATCCATCACTACAATCTGTGAATTACTATTATAAAAGATTGGTTCAATTCCTTTGCCTTCCTTGATTTGAAGAAGGTGTACAGTTTGTTCACATAAAGCCACATAAGAAAAGTTAATTGAAATAAGCATGTTAAATAAATAAATAGGCACTTGTAGACGCGCCCTTGGGCCTCATGCTACAGTTCGGACTCGATTTGTGTCGGTTCTTAATCTGATATCACAATGTGCAATGTGAGATTGATAAATCACCAAAGAGTCCAAATCCGGCAAATCGTTTTGGAAAACAGATTTTTGTAAAGAAGTGCCAAACATTGACTGCTTTGCCAGATACAGAGTCGCCACCTAAAATATTTATTTTGGGGGAATTTAGGAAACCCTGACTCGTTTGCCTAAGGCCACGTGTCCGTCATCACCAAAGTTGCCTCGGCTCGGGAACTTGGGTACGATTGGGGAAGGTCAGCTATGAGCAGCCCCTCTCACCCGATCCGAAGATCGGCCTCTACTAACCATGATATCTAGTTTTGAAAAGACATGCGTTCTTATTCCTGTTAATTAGCCTAGAATTACTATGTGATGCGCGCAGCAAAACAAGTATAGACTAGATCGCCTAATTTGGAACAAAGCATCGCATATCCGTTTGTTTGAAAATGATTTGATATTCGCTACTCACAAGTAGGCTAGAACACGGATTTCAATGAGTTGTTCAAACTCAAACAATCCATCCTTCACCCATAGGCATTCAGGCAGTAATATCACGTAAGCATATAGCCGCATGGTAGGCATGCTGTCATGTTAACATTCACACTCATGCGAGATGCTAAAGCATAAATACTTACATCGTACTCCGTGCCAAAAACAATGTACTAGTCAGTAATCATGCATGATCCTAGTTCATGTTAAAAATGGCTAATGCATCGCATACAAAATGCCATTAGAATAGGCATGGATAATCTAAGGATGATATGTGAAATGCAACAATTTGATGCACGTATTCAAGTTTGGAATTCGAAATACTATGCAGTTAGCATGATGCGCCGAGCCCGGTGCATGCAAGACTGATGAATGATGCACGCATGCATAGCATAAGGTATGCTAAATTAAACGTGCCCTAATACTAACCATCAAAGCAGGTAAGTAAAAGGGAGAAAGAAGTGGGGGTTGGAAGACATGCACACACGCACCCACACTTATTACAAATTCGCCCTCACTCGGAGGGACCAAAAGAATAATACAATTTAATTAACCTACAAGCTAATTAAATGTTACAGACAATTAACTAGTTAAGCAAATTAAATAAGCTAATTAAGCAGTAAAAATCAGCCTCGGGAAGAGGGTCCAATGCATGCGCGCTCGATTTCGCCCGGAAATCCGCCACCATGCACAAGTTGCCTCTGTTTTCCCTACTCTGCTCCTCTGAAAATGGCAAAATTCCCAAGGAACACTCTCTGGACATTGTGGAACACCACCGGCCAAGGGTAATGGTCACCGGCCATGGCAGGGTGGCCATTAACCATCTATGGAGCTATTGGCCATCCATAAATGGTCGATCGGCACTTGGTGTAGTCGACCGGCCAAAGCTTCCTGCAGAACCTGTTTTGACAGCAGCAGAGGGCAAAACAAGGCATGGCAATGCATTTCAAG
Organism: Camellia japonica; assembly: GCA_030407325.1. NCBI lineage: Eukaryota > Viridiplantae > Streptophyta > Magnoliopsida > Ericales > Theaceae > Camellia > Camellia japonica. The sequence goes on along the minus strand of JAPPVO010000016.1, from coordinate 105,322,234 downwards.
CAATGGTTGCACCAACCACACTCCTTATCATATTCATGACTCAAAGGGGCATGGTACTCGATTTCCGGACCACCAATTGCGCATTTCAATGCGTGATGGCCCAAGAACCAAGTATGCATTTTCAATGTGGGATGAAATGCACAGAAACAAACAATGAGCTCAACCTCTATCATACTCAATTCAAGAGGCAAAGCATGCATGTCAATGCCATGCAACCTAGGCATGTGAGCTAGTATGCAACACGACCATGCAAATGAACATACAAGGATGCAACAAACAAGCATGCAAAGTGTAATGTCAACATGCACACATGCAAAGCATATAACATGTTAGACAACTTAGCAAGAAATGCATGCCAAATGCAACACCATTCAAGCATGCAACAACATGTCATGAACCAAGTATCTACACATACAATCATGCATACAAACATGGTCCATCACTTAGGCATAAATAAGCAACTTCTAAGCACACTTAAAAGAGGCTAAACATGGGCATATGGCAAGCAATATAAGCTCTGAAAATCATGAAAAAGAGGTGCCAAACCAACTAATCAAAACAAGCAAAGCATGCGTAAAAGCTTGGAATTAGCCCAATGACTTAAACCATGATCATGTGACACATGAAAGAAATGATCAAAGTGAATCAAAATAGTCTCAAATCATGCAAAAGTAAGCCCCAAAAACCACTTAGATGGCATCTAAATGATCTAATCCTAGAGGCATACGCAATAGCACAAACATGGTGCATGAAACACCAAACTTCTAACGCATTAAAAGGGCATCAAATGCAAGCATACAAGCACACCACAAGGACTGAAATGGGATGGCAAGTGGTTCCAAACCACTGAAATGATGCAAAGATAGCATGCTAGAGGGTCCGATACTCAAGGCATACAAGGGGGATTACATGGTAGCTATACAAAGCAAAGCATGGATGACCCGAATGACCAAAAACAGACCTTTAGCATGTTAAAATAAGCATAAAAACTTCACGAAGCTAAGCGAAAACACATGAGCATGGTAGTCTAAATGCTACGTACATGTTAAGTCAAATCATGGCATTACAAGACATGTATGCAAGGCAAACATGGTGTGTCTAAACCAAGTAAAAAAAGAGGTAAAACATGGCAAAATACTACCAAATACCTACTGAAACATGGCCAACATGAGTTCAAAAATGGTGCTCACACATGAGGCTTAAATGGCACATTTTGAAGGCAACAAGGAGAGGGGGTGGCCCTCTCCTTCTTGGGACCTTAAACCACCATCCTCACCACTGAAATCCCTCAAGATTTTAGTGGTGAGGAGGCCCAAACAAGGTGGTCCCGGAGCTCACCAAAAATGCACAAAAATAGGGCCTAACAAGGCCTAAGAGGGGTCAAACAACTCCAAACAACAAAACACCCTTAAACAACTATTTTAAGCAAGTAAAAACAAGACTTTTATGAGTTATATGCAAAGTCTAAAAACAGTTGCAAGATAGACAAAAAGACTATGCAAATATTGGGAATAAAGGGGCAAAGTTGTTACCCTTGTAGACCTCCTTCAAGAACAATGGTCCAGCTGGTTCTTTGAGCTCAAAACCACCCAAGAACACCAAAAACAACCTCCAAGGGCCTCAGCTCCGAGAGGATAGTGTAATACTATGTGTTTGTGTGCAATAGTAAGACTAAACACACACAAGGTAAAGAGAGAGGGAGATATAGAGATAGAATGGATACAAACCCCAACCCTAATATCAGAGATCTCTTTGGAAATTTTTGTAACCTTAGAGGAGGGAGGAGAGGCTTCCTCTTTATAGAAGATCACTCTTGCAAAGCTTACAAAACAAGCTTGGCAAGAGTGAAATCCCTCCATACACGTGGCAAAGGTGTATGCCAGCTAGCACTGCTGGCATAAAAATATCTGCAAAAGTAGATGCAGAGTGATCGGCCAGCCAAAAATGATATTTTGACAAAATAAATGGCTAACCGACCATCTAGAGTGCCGACCGGCCAAACATCTGGCCGATGGCAGCAAAACACTGGCCGGTGGCCTCAAGCCATGGCCGGTGATGTGTGGGGATGGCCCACAAGCCATTCCCTGGCCCTCCAAGGCAAAACACAAGTGTTTGGTGCAAAACCAAACACAAAACAGTCGAGTCGAGAGATCCTGAGGCAAGGCGCGTGGCCGAGACCTCCGGGAACTCAAGACGAACACAAACATGGATGATCACCAAGTGTTCAAACGGTGACGTCTAAGTCTTGAGGACGGTCAAAAATGGGGTGTCTACAGTTGCCCCGCTTTGACAGAACTCGAAAGTCATAAAAATGACGGGAGTGAATGTCAAAGCCCAAAGACGACCCATTTTTGACAAGGCTGAAGACTTAGACAAAGCATACAAGCTACAAATAAAGATATTCGCCCGAAGGCAGGGGCAAAATGCAAGACAATACACAAAGCCGAGCATAACTTATGATCATGCAAAGAAAGCTGTAACGAAGCATAACATGCGACAGTTTTAAGCAATCAAACACAAATCCAACTACATTACAATGCATAAAGGATGTAAGAGAATTATTCAATTCTCGATACGTCTTACTCGGAGAATACAATACCTGCCCAGTTCGTCTGGTTGCACCAGCCTCAAATGAACCGTTCATACAATATCGTGCCTGAAAGAGAAAGAGAACTCAACAGGTGCAATATTGTTAGCAACATGCATGACAATGCGAAATGAATGCAAAATGCTAATGCAATATATACAAAACTATGTATAAACAATGCAAATGATATGCAATGTATTCGAAACAATGCAAATGATATGCAATGCATTTGAAACATGGTCAAATCATAAGCAGTTCAAAATCACACAAATGTCATAGAGATGATGGAGATGCAAAGTCCGTCTACCATAGAAAAGGTGCCGCAACTCTCAAACCACAATATCAGCCGTGGAATAGGCGCGTACACATGCAAAACTATGAGTGATGTAGACGGACACAAGAACGAGTAATTGGGTGGAATGACCTGCTAACGAAAAAAACATGATCCTAAATGCTGAACGCAACAAATTACGCTACAATGTAATATATACAATGGATATGGCGCGCGGGCCAAACCAAATCTTGCCTAGGAAAGGCATGTACACATTCAAGCCATGTCTAACACAGAAAAGGTGCCGCAATCCTCAAACCATAATACCAGCAGTGGAATAGGCGCGTACACATGCAGAACTGTGCTTCAATGTGAAAAGTATGGTCACATACCAGACCAAGCTTAACATGGAAAGGCGCAAGCCATAGATGGACATGATGCAGTGGATGCATGCAAGCTACAATGCAATATATACAATATGCACTGGATGGGTAGGATACAATGGATAAGGCACGCGGGCCAAACCAGATCTTGCCTAGGAAAGGCATGTACACAAACAAACCGCGTCTAACACAGAAAAGGTGCCGCAACCCTCAAACCACAATACCAGCAGTGGAATAGGCGCGTACACATGCAAAACTGTGCTTCGACGTAAAAATATGGGCACATACCAGACCAAGCTCAACATGGAAAGGCGCAAGCCATAGATGGTTGTGATACAGTGGATGCATGCAAGCTACAATGCAATATATAATATGCAATGGATGGACGTAAATACAATATTTACAGTAAGATGCATGACATATGCACTATATACAAGGGAATGCATAACATATGCATTATTTACAGTGATACATGACATATGCATGCTTGTTTTTGTTTCGTTTTGGTTTTTTCGAAATGCATGAAAAGTGCATGATAATACATGATAATGCATTTTTTGTTTTTTTTTTTTTTTGGAAATGCATGACCATGCAAATGAACAGGAAAATGCATGACAATGCATATTGTTTTTTTTGTTTTTTGTTTTTTTGTTTTGAAAGACAAATGCAAAGCGCATGATGATGTGTGTTTTATTTTTTTTGAAATGCATGACAATGCGGATGATGCATGTGTGTTTTTTTTTTTTTTTTTTTTTTCATTTTGGAATGCATGGTAATGCAAGTGATGCATGTTGATGCGAATGCGTGACACCGCACGTCTTTTGATGTGCACGACAATGCACATGATCTTGAATGCGCGACCATGCACGTCGCCTGAAATGCATGACAATGCATGTTAACTCGAATGCGCGACAATGCGCGTCGCTCGAGATGCATGACAATGCAATCTTAAGATAAAATTTTCCAGGAGTCGTTCGGGCACGACGAACGCCAAGCCGAGCGTATTTAAGGACTCGCTAGACCGCGGTAGGTGCATGACAATGCAAGTCAGCGTGCACATGACAATGCAAGCGGAATGACGTGTAACTCAATGCGCGTTTACGACAAAGCATTGTAACATATGCATGTGGGACAACTTTCGAATCTCTCAGGAGACAAAAGGATACAAAAAGGATACGCCGCGCACGTATTTGAGTACTACGCACAGAAGACACGGTCTGAGGTCAAAACGGAGACCGGTTGAGCTTCGGAAATGCACTTTCTTGCACTGTCTTGAGCAATGAAGGCGCCAAACCACACATCTGACCCAAACAAAGGTGTAGGAGGCTCACAGGCCATTGGAGGAGGTCACCGGCTCTCCATCGGCCATTAAAAAGTTCCATCGGCCAAATATTTGGCCGACCGGCCAAACATGCCTAAATCGGGGCAATTTGGTCCTTTGGCCACGGGTCTTATAAAATAGGGCCTCTAGCCCTATTTTTTTCATTCCTTGTTGCTCAAAATCTCCTCCTCTCTCCCTCTAGACCATTTCCCGTCCTTTATTTCCCCGTTTTCCTCGATTTTAGCTCCCGTTTCGTCGTCCGATTCGCGAATACCTTCGCGTTTCGAACGTTTTGAACCGAATGAATCTTCGTTTCGGTGCCTCCTTTTCGATTTCTGCCACGCGGAGATTGTTTCCCTCGAGTTCCTCTCGATCTCTGTACCTTTTCTACATTCCGGCTTTTCCGGCCATTTTCCCCCTTCTCGGGGTTGACTTTCCGTTGACCTTTCGTATTCTCACCCGGTTTTCATCTTTCCGGCCATTTTCACACTCTCTTTGAGATGGCAGACAACATTCCAGGCGGTGGGGCTCCCCCGGAGGTAGATATGGACCCAGAGGCTGAGCTCTTGCCTCTCAGCGTCCGCCCATTCGATCCGGCGACCTACAGGCCGACGATTCATGAGCTGCCTCCGGACGGTCTTCGCCAGTTCAGGAGCTTTGACAAGAGGGTGCCAGCGGAGCTGCTTCTGCGTGAGCCCGAGACACACTTTTCACATGGCGCTTCCGAGGTATATTCTTTCCCCAGTTTCATTTTCTGCAAAGTAGAATACAAAATTGCCATAGTCGATTCTACCTTTAACTGCCTAACCCGGATACACCGGTATATCATATGCTGTAGTTGACTGTGAACACGCTTGCACTGATATCTGTTTGAATTGGAACACGCGCACACACACTGCACTTGCTCTGAACCACTCAAACATACTGACACATCATACACTGTAGTTCACTGTGAGCACACCGGCACCCGATGTCTGTTTGAATCTGAACACGTGCACACACGCTATATCTGTACTGAACCACTCAAACACACTGACACATCATACACTGTAGCTCACTGTGAGCACACCGGCACCCAATGTCTGTTTGAATCTGAACACGTGCACACACGCTATATCTGTACTGAACCATTTAAGCACACTGACACATCATATGTTGTAGTTCATTGCGAGCACACCGGCACCCGATGTCTGTTTGAATTTGAACACGTGCACACACGCTATATCTTCATCAATTTTGAAAGCCCTTCAAAACTGTATTTTTAATATTGCTTCGCAACTGTTGTTTTTTAATACAGGGTGATTCCCATACCTGCCGGGGGTATGGGAATGTCGCCGCCCGAGGATTGTATATGGAGCTGCCAGATGCAGTCCGTTATATTGTAGACCAAGCCGGCTTCGGCACCTTTTGCAGCAAACTTTCCGGCCTTACCGCGAGCAGACCGCACCTTGCCGCTCTGGTGGAGAGGTGGTGGGACACCACCGACTCCTTCCACTTCTCCGCCACGGGAGACATGACGATGACTCCCTATGACTTCTCGATGCTCACCGGCATCGGGGTAGGGGGTGATCCGATCCCCTTCGACACTGACATGGATGAGTGGGAGGCCGCTCAGATATACTTGCTCGGCACCCTACCGCCTCTTGCTCGAGCAGGGTTCGTTCGATACTCGTGGTTCGAGGACCACTTCCGGATTCAGCCGGCTCTAGCAGAGGAGGCACCGATGACTCAGGAGGAGGTGGAGCAGTACGCGCGCGGCTTCCTCATGTTTCTGCTGGGGACTACTATTTTCGCCGACCAGGCGAACACCGTGCCCCTCTGTCTGCTCAGTGCTTTAGTGGACATCACCAGGATCTTGCACTATGACTGGAAGGGCGCTACCTTGGCCACTCTATACGGATATATGAGCTCATCCTCCCGATGCAGCGGGCAGTTGCTCGGAGGCTACTGGCGAGCTTGGAAGGTACATCTTCTTCCTCTTTTACATTTCTGCTTTACATTTTCAGTACTCCGTACACTGCACATACTGCGGTCTGCTGCACGCTGACTGTATACTACACACACGGCACACATATACTCTGCTTTACACTGATTGTACACTGCACACACTGTACACTCTACACAATACACTGCACAACACACGGTTCTGCCATTTCTGCTTTATTCTGCATTTTGCTTTATCTGATAAGCGTACTGATATTTGCCCTGCAGTTGTGGGTCTACGCCTACTTCCCGAGGCTTACGCCAGTGCTTGACGTGGAGAGTCCTCTCAGCGTTCCATTCTCCTGACGCTGCGATGTGAGATGTGTGCGGAGACCCCGGGAGACGTTCATATTCTTCCGCCGCTATTTTGACATCATTACCCCCGCAGAGGTATGTTCAACTTTAGAGTTTCTTTGAAGCTTCTCTTTGTACTGTATTTTCAGTAACAGTAGATAAGAAACTTCATTTCATTTTCAGATCACCTGGCAGCCTTGGGCTCCGTTGCCAGCCGCAGTGAGAGATCGGTTCGCCGGTGCTGAGGAGACTGCTCGGTTCAAGATCCTGCTGGAGGGCCCGGTCTGTTGGGCTTGGTACCTGGGTGAGCGCTTCTTGCGCCAGACCTTAGGTTTACTAGAGCAGATTGTTCCGGGTCCGCCTCCTACCTATATGAGGGAGACAGAGAGGTTCACTCTCGAGCAGATGGCTGACTATACGATTGGCTGGGATGTTGAGGGCTTCAGGGGCGAGGGCGACTACGCAGAGTACGTCCGGACCTGCATCATGCGGCCTCTGAGCGGTGGCCGTCGAGCTGAGAGAGAGAGAGGCCCGTGGCGCTAGCGGCTAGGACAGGAGCAGGGGTAGGGACATCGAGGACGGCTCGAGCCCGTGGCAGGAGTAGAGCTTGGAGGGGACGGGGGGCTAGTTGGCCAGCACTGCCCCCGACGATGACATGCCGAGGGCAGGGTGAGGAGACCTATCAGATCCCCTTCGCTGCTCCTCCGGCTGATCATGAGTTAGTCGGGTTCTACGACTTGCCCTCGGTATGTACTACTGCATTTTACATCTTGCATTGTCGTTCCATTTCATTTCATATGATATTCTGCAGAATACTAATGCATCTAATACTTTTGCAGGCTTTCTCCGAGTACACTCGTCAGTCCCTAGAGCTAACCGCCCCTGTGATGGGGATGCTCCAACGGAGCCTCGATCTTCTAGCCATTTACAGCATTCCGGTATGTTTTTCTGACCACAGTCTCAAACCATACATAAACTGTTTCACATAATCTGATGCATCGTACTGTCAACACAACACTCGATACACGGCCCTCACGGCATCTGATACACTGTAGCCCACAGACTGTTCACGGCATTACTCACGGCATTCATACGCTGCACTCAGTCACTGCATTCTGCACCGATACACTGTCCATAACATTCATACACTGTACTCATGCACTGTATTCTGTACTGATACATTGCTCGTAGTATCCACACATTGTACTCATACACTGTATTTCGTATTCATACTCTGCTTTGTGTAGCATACTGATGCGTTTACCATTTGTGCTTTTCAGCCTCCATTCCAGATTCCTGCTGCAGGAGGTGCCCCGGCTGGGCCTTCTGCTCCTGCTCGAGGGCGAGATGGCAGAGTATACCCCCGCACCAAAGTGGGGCGCACTCATGTCGGGAGTAGCTCTCGGGCACCGATCCCAGATGATGATGATGATGAGTCCGAGGCAGAGGCAGAGGCAGAGTCATCTGAGGAGGAGGCTGGAGACGACTTAGGCTCAGGCTCAGATGACGGTGCTGATGACGATGCTCCTGGACCTTCGTCCAGGAAGAGGATGAGGACAGACCCTCAAGCCTGAGACTACTGATGCCAATCTAGATTTTTGTTGCTTTTCTTCTCTTTTTTTTTTGTTTACTTTACTTTTGCAGGTAGCTTGAGTACGTTGTACTGCCGCAGGCAGGTTTTTGCTTTCTTCGAAACTTTGTACTTGAAAAATGGTGAAATGAAACAAACTTTTTTGTCTGAAAAAGTGTCACATTGATACATTTCATACATTGCATCGCATTGGATCATATTACACCTCAATGTAAATGAGATTGACCTTTTGTTTGAAAATCAAACACTTGTATTGTAATAACCAGATAATGAACCAGCTATCGACAAAACAACTTGCACAACCCACTGCTCATTCTGAACATACAGCCCCTAACACAGCGTTTGGTTGATTCGGCACACAGCCCATACACACAGTTCATAACCGATCCTGAACACTGCTCATTCTGAACTCTGCTCATTCTGGACTCTGCTCATTCTGAACTCTGCAGAAGTTGAAACACACTTGGATACATTCCGGAACCCAAAAGCTTCGGATAGGTTCAGGTTTTCCTGTTCATACTTATCGGGGGTGGACCCTACAGTTTTATGAAAGAAACAAATCATGTTTTGCACAAATGTGGAGAGTGGCACTGCACCTTGCGCACAAAGCGATTTGAGGAAAGGGTTCCTGACCGGGTATTGAGCCTACAACTGAACACAGTGAAGAAGACTCAACAGCGAAAAATAAAAGGTAAACAACCCTAAACACAACAAGACACGCTCGGGACCGACTCAAAACAAGGATTGAGGTAAACAAAACAAAACAAAAGACACGACACATAGACGCGTTATAAAGACGAGAGACCTCAGAAATCGCGAGGTGCCAGTTTCTTCGGGTATTGTTTCCTACCCTTTCCCGTTTGTGATTCTCACATCACTCGGCTCTCAGGCTCTGTTTTTCTCTGAAAACCCTTTTGCTCACTTTTCTCTCAACGCACATCTCTCTATTCTTAACTCTCTCATTTTTTATTTATATCCCTCCCCAGGGTGGTTGATGGATAAACAAGAGGTTGTGGGTTCATGCCCAACACTATTAGCTCGCAGTTATTACCTCCGGCGACGTTTAGTCGTTGTTCCGGATGAAGGAGTGGAGTATCTTAATCCACCCTAATTCGTGCTTCGCACTTGGTTTGATACCTCGTTGCTTGGAGGATGTTGAGAGCTTTCAGCCCTTTGTTGTTAACCTCAGTTGTACCTTTGTTGGCAGGTAGAGGGCCCTTCTGGGAAGCATGTTGACGACGGGGGAAAGACAGAACACCTGACTCAACTGTGCCCCTAGTTCATCATTTTGACCATTTTTTGTTTTGGTTTTCTACTAAAACAATTTTGACCAACATGAGAGTTAGATTAACACACTTGTACGATTTTTTGATTTGAAGATCATGCAAGTCAGGCTATGAGCACTGAAAATTTTCCTGTTTTAGGTCCAAGACATGGTCCAGTTTTGGAAAATGAAATAGTTTTCAAGAAAATAGTCAGCCTCGGTAAAAATTTTCAAAAACTATTTTTGCAAATGGTCACTGCTCAACGAGCACAAAACTCACTCTCGAGATGTACAACCTCGGATCGGAGGCAATGGAAAATTGCCCCTTGTCTGGATGGCACTGCACGGTAACGGAAAGTTGCCCCTGGTTTGAACGGCGACTCATGGCAACGGAAAGTTGCCCCTTGTCTGGATGGATAACGCCGCAGCATGTTGTAAATAGTCCTCATTAGTGACGATCTCAACCGAACTCTCGGATACAGAGAAGACGAAGATGGTCAAAACCAATATATGGACACAGTTGCTTTGAAAGCGTTGGGGGCTGGACTTCAGGATGAAGTTGCCTACGTATCCCAAACATGGGAATCAAGCCTCACGTAGTTCAGGTTAAGGTACACTCGTGTATTAACCCTCACTTTTTTTTTATGCTCTAACTTTTGCCAAGGCCGCCCTTTGCGGGTTTTCAATCTTGCGAGCTTTGTTTTTCTCTTTTTTTTTTTCAATTTTTTTGTATCTTTTCATTCCTTTTTCTTTTTTTGTTTTTCTTTCCTTCCTTTTTTTTCTTTTCTCTTTTTTTCTTTTTTTTAAATATATTTTTCTCTTGCTCTAACTTTTGTCTGGGCCGCCCTTCCGGGTCTTTGGCCCAGCGAGCCTCTCAAAGGGTAAAAGTATAACAAGTCCATGCCAAATGGTTTTAGGGTTTTGAAGCCATCCGTATCCAGGAGAGTGGCTATTGTATTGATTTACAGAAGGATCCATCTTCGGCTCTTCGGCACATCGGACATTTTTGCCCCTAGTTCGAGGGGCGCTCCTAATTTAGCTTTGCAAGCCACTTCCAATCTTCTTGATCTAACTGTGGTGCCTCTTGTTCGAGGGCTGCTTCAAATCTGGCCACACAGGCCTCACATCACGGTTGATTGTTGAACAGTCTGAACCCAAGGTCCAAGGTTTGAAAGCAAGGGCTCAAGTCTCGAGGCTGAGAGCGATCCTAGGCTGCACAATCTCAAGAGCATTCCACACAAGTCTTCGCAGGACTGCGCAAAACATTTTGTTTTTGAAAGTTTTTAAGAAAGCGACGAATCGCTCGCGCCGAAGATAGTGTGGAACCAATCTGGATCAAGCCAGGGTCCTTTTCAGTACTCACGTTAACAAACATGATCTCGATCATTAAGGGTTTAGTATGCCTCTCTTTCTCTCAATTGATCAAATTTTGCAAAACCCGAGGAATTCCTCCCTTTTCGTTTTCACCGTAGTGTTTAAAAAGTTTTGAAAAACTTAGGTCAATACAATGAGTTCGGGATGCAGAAGAGTAAGTGAGATGCTCCACCGTTTCATTCAAATCTTCTGGCATAACTGGCTCAAAGTAGCAGTAAACACGGAAACATGATAGCCGCAGCTGTTTCATTCAGATTTCCTGGTTGCAACTGGCTCCACAGCAGAGACAGACTCAAAAAGAAAGCAAAAAGATAATTACAAAACAACACGGTGTTCGAGGCAACAACCCCGGAATCACCTGACATTCTATACAATGGGACTAACTCGGTACAACAAGACAGACCCTTAAGCAAAAAGACTGACTCAAGACAATGAGACAGATTCAAAACAAAACAAAGAACTGACTCAAAAACCCAAGCCAGAAATTACAAAACTGCATTCGCGAATGCTCAAAACAGTGCGTGCCATACACCACATCTGAAATACACCGAGCACCGCTCGCAGGTGGTCCAACCCTTGATCATATACTTGCAGTATCCTCGAAGTCCAACAGCTAAGTGGTGACAGACTTTGTTGAGGTAGGTGGGAGGATGACCTTATTGTCGATCAAATCCTGTACTTCATGGCGAAGACGGAAGCAGTTGTTGGTGGGGTGACCGGTTTGTTGATGGTACGCGCAATACTGAGTGGCATCATGGCCTGCTAGAAGATGACTAGGGAAAGGCCTAGGCTCAAGGGGTTTAAGATGCCCTTTTTCAGCCAGGATTTGAAGTGCCTTAGACAGAGGCATGTAGAGGGCGTGAAAAGCTCTGTGCCCTCGGGGCAGATATTTCGAAGTCTGTGAATTCTTGCTAGACGCACTAGCGAAAGGGTCGGCAAGCACTGCCTTGGCTTTCTGATCTCCTCGTAGTGCAAGGTTGGGATTGGAGGGAACTGTTCTGGCATGACGGGGCCTATCCCGATTTTCCGCTTGGCGGGAACTCTCCTCGGTTGGAGTGGGGAAAGCATCATCCACAGTCTTGGCCACAACTGTGAATACTTGCTGCTTATTCATCCCCCCGGCTTTCAAAGTCTCGACTGCCCACAGTAGTTATTCAACGGGATCAGCATCCGTTCCCGTTTTGTTCTTACCTCTGGCCTCAGCTTGATCGAGGGTTTGGATTGCTATATCAGAGCAAAACCCGGTTGTTGTTGACACGTCATTGCTGTAGCTGGAGGCAACCTCTGGTTGGCTGAGCTCGATCACAATTCGCCCCAGTAGCGGGGGCTCCTGTGGTACAAAATTCCCAGCATGTGATGCAGCTGGTGACGAAGCTGACATTCCGTAGGCGAGATCAGCCACGGATCTCTGGAGGTCACCAATCATTCCCATTAACTCGAATGTGGTGGGCTCACAAGCCTGATACAACTGGGGGGTCCAGATCTGGTACGCGACAGGCGACCTGGGCGGATGCGGTACATCAACATTGGTCCCACTTTGCAGGGTGATTCCTTGGTCTAGTGCGGCTGCCATAACCACAATCTCTTCTGAACTTTGGGTCATCACAAGTTCGCTGAACTGAACGAAGATGACGCAACTGACGATTTACGGATCCGATATCTGCCTTGCCACAACTAAGGAGAACACCAAATCTCTGAACCCAAATCTCTGAACTGAAAGGGAAAACAAACAGCATTTCAACCCAAACGGAACAAACACAAACGTAGCTGAATAACTGTATTCTACTACTGATCACTGTTCTACAAAATCACTACCCCAAAAAACTGAATATGATACCCGCAGATATAACTGATTCTCACAAACACTGATACTGATGCCCTCAGGCCTGACACTCAAATGTACAAACTGATATGTGCGTTCCCTGTAGAGATACACTCTAAAAGCACATAGCAAGTAAAAGAGAACCAAAACACCCCTATGTTGGGGTAGGGTTTCCCTGTCCTACTTTGTCAGGAGCTAGGGTTTCACTACGCACGCAGCGGTTTTAAACAACCTAACATCGGGTAAGGAACCTGTCCTAGTTTGGAATGGTCACTATGGATTCCGAATATGCACTAGGTCAAATGGTCAAAAAGGGTGCCCCGGTAAAACCGGGGTTTGTGCTCCCATATTGGCAGAGCCCATAACCGGTCAGCCTTATGGCATGCTTTGACAAAGCACGCCTCCGGCAAACCGTTCATGAATAGAAGATGGCAAACATGATGTCCTAGGCGCACCAATGCACATGCAATGCAAAGAAACACATAACTGTAAGCAAAAAAAGATATCACGAGTTCGAGTCAAGCTCTCTAAACTCCCCAGCAGAGTCGCCAAAAACTGTAGATGCGCCCTTGGGCCTCATGCTACAGTTCGGACTCGATTTGTATCGGTTCTTAATCTGATCTCACAATGTGCAATGTGAGATTGATAAATCACCAAAGAGTCCAAATCCGGCAAATCGTTTTGGAAAACAGATTTTTGAAAAGAAGTGCCAAACATGGACTGCTTTGCCAAATACAGAGTCGCCACCTAAATATTTTATTTTGGGGGAATTTAGGAAACCCTGACTCGTTTGCCTAAGGCCACGTGTCCGTCATCACCAAAGTTGCCTCGACTCGGGAACTTGGGTATGATTGGGGAAGGTCAGCTATGAGCACCCCCTCTCTTCCGATCCGAAGATCGGCCTCTACTAACCATGATATCTAGTTTTGAAAACACATGCGTTCTTATTCCAGTTAATTAGCCTAGAATTACTATGTGATGCGCGCAACAAAACAAGTATAGACTAGATCGCCTAATTTGTAACAAAGCATCGCATATCCGTTTGTTTGAAAATGATTTGAAATTCGCTACTTACGAGTAGGCTAGAACACGGATTTCAATGGGTTGTTCAAACTCAAACAATCCAACCTTTACCCACAGGCATTCAGGCAGTAATATCATGTAAGCATATAGCCGCATGGTAGGCATGCTGTCATGTTAACATTCACACTCATGCGAGATGCTAAAGCATAAATACTTATATCGTACTCCGTGCCAAAACAATGAACTAGTCAGTAATCATGCATGATCCTAGTTCATGTTAAAAATGGCTAATGCATCGCATACAAAATGCCATTAGAATAGGCATGGATAATCTAAGGATCATATGTGAAATGCAACAATTTGATGCACGTATTCAAGTTTGGAATTCGAAATACTATGCAGTTAGCATGATGCACCGAGCCCGGTGCATGCAAGACTGATGAATGATGCACGCATGCATAGCATAAGGTATGCTAAATTAAACGTGCCCTAATACTAACCATCAAAGTAGGTCAGTAAAAGGGAGAAATAAGTGGGGGTTGGAAGACATGCACACACGCATCCACACTTATTACAAATTCGCCCTCACTCGGAGGGACCAAAAGAATAATACAATTTAATTAACTTACAAGCTAATTAAATGTTACAGACAATTAACTAGTTAAGCAAATTAACTAAGCTAATTAAGCAGTAAAAATCAGCCTCGAGAAGAGGGTCCAATGCATGCGCCCTCGATTTCGCCCGGAAATCCGCCACCATGCACAAGTTACCTCTGTTTTCCCTGCTCTGCTCCTCTGAAAATGGCAAAATTCCCAAGGAACGCTCTCTGGACATTGTGGAACACCACCGGCCAAGGGTCATGGTCACCGGCCATGGCAGGGTGGACATCGACCATCTATGGAGCTATTGGCCATCCATAAATGGTCGATCGGCACTTGGTGTAGTCTACCGGCCAAAGCTTCCTGCAGAACCTGTTTTAACAGCAGCAGAGGGCAAACCAAGGCATGGCAATGCATTTCAAGCAATGTTTGCACCAACCACACTCCTTATCATATTCATGACTCAAAGGGGCATGGTACTCGATTCCCGGACCACCAATCGCGCATTTCAATGCGTGATGGCCCAAGAACCAAGTATGCATTTTCAATGTGGGATGAAATGCACACAAACAAACAATGAGCTCAACCTCTATCATACTCAATTCAAGAGGCAAAGCATGCATGCCAATGCCATGTAACCTAGGCATGTGAGCTAGTATGCAACACGACCATGCAAATGAACATGCAAGGATGCAACAAACAAGCATGCAAAGTGTAATGTCAACATGCACACATGCAAAGCATATAACATGTTAGACAACTTAGCAAGAAATGCATGCCAAATGCAACACCATTCAAGCATGCAACAACATGTCATGAACCAAGTATCTACACATACAATCATACATGCAAACATGGTCCATCACTTAGGCATAAATAAGCAACTTCTAAGCACACTTAAAAGAGGCTAAACATGGGCATATGGCAAGCAATATAAGCTCTGAAAATCATGAAAAAGAGGTGCCAAACCAACTAATCAAAACAAGCAAAGCATGCGTAAAAGCTTGGAATTAGCCCAATGACTTAAACCATGATCATGTGACACATGAAACAAATGATCAAAGTGAATCAAAACAGTCTCAAATCATGCAAACGTAAGCCCCAAAAACCACTTAGATGGCATCTAAATGATCTAATCCTAGAGGCATACACAATAGCACAAACATGGAGCATGAAACACCAAACTTCTAACGCATTAAAAGGGCATCAAATGCAAGCATACAAGCACACCACAAGGACTGAAATGGCATGGCAAGTGGTTCCAAACCACTAAAATGATGCAAAGATAGCATGCTAGAGGGTCCGATACTCAAGGCATACAAGGGGGATTACATAGTAGCTATACAAAGCAAAGCATGGATGACCTAAATGACCAAAAATAGACCTTTAGCATGATAAAATAAGCATAAAAGCTTCACGAAGCTAAGCCAAAACACATGAGCATGGTAGTCTAAATGCTATGTACATGTTAAGGCAAATCATGGCATTACAAGACATGTATTCAGGGCAAGCATGGTGTGTCTAAACCAAGTAAAAACAGAGGTAAAACATGGCAAATTACTACCAAATACCTACTGAAACATGGCCAACATGAGTTCAAAAATGGTGCTCACACATGAGGCTTAAATGGCACATTTTGAAGGCAACAAGGAGAGGGGGTGGCCCTCTCCTTCTTGGGACCTTAAACCACCATCCTCACCACTGAAATCCCTCAAGATTTCAGTGGTGAGGAGGCCCAAACAAGGTGGTCCCGGAGCTCACCAAAAATGCACAAAAATAGGACCTAACAAGGCCTAAGAGGGGTCAAACAACTCCAAACAACAAAACACCCTTAAATAACTATTTTAAGCAAGTAAAACAAGACTTTTATGAGGTATATGCAAAGTCTAAAAACAGTTGCAAGATAGACAAAAAGACTATGCAAAAATGGGGAATAAAGGGGCAAAGTTGTTACCCTTGTAAACCACCTTCAAGAACAATGGTCCAGCTGGTTCTTTGAGCTCAAAACCACCCAAGAACACCAAGAACAACCTCCAAGGGCCTCAGCTCCGAGAGGATAGTGTAAAACTATGTGTTTGTGTGCAATAGTAAGACTAAACACACACAAGGCAAAGTGAGAGATATAGAGATAGAATGGATACAAACCCTAACCCTAATATCAGAGATCTCTCTGGAAATTTTTGTAACCTTAGAGGAGGGAGGAGAGGCCTCCTCTTTATAGAAGATCACTCTTGCAAAGCTTACAAAACAAGCTTGGCAAGAGTGAGTATGGAGGGGGGCAAAGGTGTATGCCAGCTAGCACAGCTGGCATAAAAATATCTGCAAAAGTAGATGCAGAGTGATCTGCCAGCCAAAAATGCTATTTTGACAAAATAAATGGCCGACCGACCATCTAGAGTGCCGACCGGCCAAACATCTGGCCGATGGCAGCAAAACACTGGCCGGTGGCCTCAAGCAATGGCCGGTGATGTGTGGGGATGGCCCACAAGCCATTCCCTGCCCCTCCAAGGCAAAACACAAGTGTTCGGTGCAAAACCAAACACAAAACAGTCGAGTCGAGAGATCTTGAGGCAAGGCACGTGGCCGAGACCTCCGGGAACTCAAGACGAACACAAACGTGGATGATCACCGAGTGTTCAAACGGTGACGTCCAAGTCTTGAGGACGGTCAAAAATGGGGTGTCTACAGTTGCCCCGCTTTGACAGAACTCGAAAGTCATAAAAATGATAAGAGTGAATGTCAAAGCCCAGAGACGACCCATTTTTGACAAGGCCGAAGACTTAGACAAAGCATACAAGCTATAGATAAAGATATGCGCCCAAAGGCAGGGGCAAAATGCAAGACAATACACAAAGCCGAGCAGAACTTATGATCATGCAGAGAAAACTGTAACGAAGCATAACATGCGACAGTTTTAAGCAATCAAACACAAATCCAACTACATTACAATGCAGAAAGGATGTAAAAGAATTATGCAATTCTCGATACGTCTTACTCGGAGAATACAATACCTACCCGGTTCATCTGGTCGCACCAGCCTCAAATGAACCGTACATACAATATCGTGCCTGAAAGAGAAAGAGAACTCAACAGGTGCAATATTTTTAGCAACATGCATGACAATGCGAAATGAATGCAAAATGCTAATGCAATAGATACAAAACTATGTATAAACAATGCAAATGATATGCAATGCATTTGAAACATGGTCAAATCATAAGCAATTCAAAATCACACAAATGTCATAGATATGATGGAGATGCAAAGTCCGTCTACTATAGAAAAGGTGCCGCAACCCTCAAACCACAATATCAGCAGTGGAATAGGCGCGTACACATGCAGAACTATGAGTGATGTAGACGGACACAAGAACGAGTAATTGGGTGGAATGACAAAAGTGGGGAATGACCCGCTAACGAAAAAAACATGATCCTAAATGCTGGACGCAACAAATTACACTACAATGTAATATATACAATGGATATGGCGCGCGGGCCAAACCAAATCTTGCCTAGGAAAGGCATGTACACATACAAGCCATGTCTAACACAGAAAAGGTGCCGCAACCCTCAAACCACAATACCAGCAGTGGAATAGGCGCGTACACATGCAGAACTGTGCTTCAACGCGAAAAGTATGGGTACATACCAGACCAAGCTCAACATGGAAAGGCACAAGCCATAGATGGACGTGATGCAGTGGATGCATGCAAGCTACAATGCAATATATACAATATGCACTGGATGGGTAGGATACAATGGATAAGGAACGCGGGCCAAACCAGATCTTGCCTAGGAAAGGCATGTACACAAACAAACCGTGTCTAACATAGAAAAGGTGCTGCAACCCTCAAACCACAATACCAGCAGTGGAATAGGCGCGTACACATGCAGAACTGTGCTTCGACGTGAAAATATGGGCACATACCAGACCAAGCTCAACATGGAAAGGCGCAAGCCATAGATGGTTGTGATGTAGTGGATGCATGCAAGCTACAATGCAATATATAATATGCAATGGATGGACGTAAATACAATATTTATAGTAAGATGCATGACATATGCACTATATACAAGGGAATGCATGACATATGCATTATTTACAGTGATGCATGACATATGCATGTTTGTTTTTGTTTGGTTTTGATTTTTTCGAAATGCATGAAAAGTGCATGATAATACATGATAATGCATTTTTTGTTTGTATTTTTTTTTGAAATGCATGGCCATGCAAATGAATGGGAAAATGCATGATGTTTTTTTTTTTTTTGAAAGACAAATGCAAAGCACATGATGATGCGTGTTTTATTTTTTTTGAAATGCATGACAATGAGGATGATGCATGTGTTTTTTTTTTTTTTTTCATTTTGGAATGCATGGTAATGCAAGTGATGCATGTTGATGCGAATGCGTGACACCGCACGTCTTTTGATGTGCACGACAATGCACATGATCTTGAATGCGTGACCATGCACGTCACCTGAAATGCATGACAATGCATGTTAACTCGAATGCGCGACAATGCGCGTCGCTCGAGATGGATGACAATGCAATCTTAAGATAAAATTTGCTAGGAGTCATTCGGGCACGACGAACGCCAAGCCGAGCGTATTTAAGGACTCGCCAGACCGCGGTAGGTGCATGATAATGCAGGTCAGCGTGCGCATGACAATGCGAGCGGAATGACGTGTAACTCAATGTGTGTTTACGACAAAGCGTTGTAACATATGCACGTGGGACAACTTTCGAATCTCTCAGGAGACAAAAGGATACAAAAAGGATACGTCGTGCACGTATTCGAGTACTACGCACTGAAGACACGGTCTGAGGTCAAAACGGAGACCGGTTGAGCTTCGGAAATGCACTTTCTTGCACTGTCTTGAGCAATGAAGGCCCCAAACCACACATCTGACCCAAACAAAGATGTAGGAGGCTCACCGGCCATTGGACGAGGTCACCGGCTGTCCATCGGCCATTAAAAAGTTCCATTGGCCAAGTATTTGGCCGACCGGCCAACAGTGTAGCCGACCGGCCAAACATGCCTGAATCGGGACAGTTTGGTCCTTTGGCCACAGGTCTTATAAAATAGGGCCTCTAGCCCTATTTTTTTCATTCCTTGTTGCTCGAAATCTCCTCCTCTCTCCCTCTAGACCATTTTTCCTCCTTTATTTCCCCGTTTTCCTCGGTTTTAGCTCCCATTTCGTCGTCCGATTCACGAATACCTTCACGTTTCGAACGTTTTGAACCGAATGAATCTTCGTTTCGGTGCCTCCTTTTTGATTTCCACCACCCGGGGCTTGTTTCCCTCGAGTTCCTCTCGATCTCTGTACCTTTTCCACATTCCGATTTTTCCGGCCATTTTCCGCCCTCTCGGGGTTGACTTTCCGTTGACCTTTTGTATTCTCACCTGGTTTCTACCTTCCCGGCCATTTTCACCCTCTCTTCGAGATGGCAGACGATATTCCAGGCAGTGGGGCTCCCCCGGAGGTAGATATGGACCCAGAGGCCGAGCTCTTGCCTCTCAGCGTCCGCTCATTCGATCCGGCGACCTACAGGCCGGCGATTCACGAGCTGCCTCCTGACGGTCTTCGCCAGTTCAGGAGCTTTGACAGGAAGGTGTCAGCGGAGCTGCTTCTGCGTGAGCCCGAGACACACTTTTCACATGGCGCTTCTGAGGTATATTCTTTCCCCTGTTTCATTTTCTGCAAAGTAGAATACAAAACTACCACAGTCGATTCTGCCTTTAACTGTCTGACTCGGATACACCGGTATATCATATGCTGTAGTTGACTGTGAACACGCTTGCACTGATATCTGTTTGAAGTGGAACACGCGCACACACACTGCACTTGCTCTGAACCACTCAAACATACTGACACATCATACACTGTAGTTCACTGCGAGCACACCGACACCCGATGTCTGTTTGAATCTGAACACGTGCACACACGCTATATCTGTACTGAACCACTCAAACACACTGACACATCATACACTGTAGCTCACTGCGAGCACACCGGCACCCGATGTCTGTTTGAATCTGAACACGTGCACACACGCTATATCTGTACTGAACCACTCAAGCACACTAACACATCATATGTTGTAGTGCATTGCGAGCACACTGGCACTCGATGTCTGTTTGAATCTGAACACGTGCACATACGCTATATCTTCATCAATTTTGAATGCCCTTCAAAACTGTATTTTGAATATTACTTCGCAACTGTTGTTTTTGAATACAGGGTGATTCCCATACCTGCCGGGGGTATGGGAATGTCGTCGCCCGAGGATGATATATGGAGCTGCCAGATGCAGTCCGTCATATTGTAGACCAGGTCGGCTTCGGCGCCTTTTGCAGGGGACTTTCCCACCTTACCGTGAGCAGGCCGCTCCTTACTGCTCTGGTGGAGAGGTGGTGGGACACTACCGACTCCTTCCACTTCTCTGCCACGGGAGACATGACGATGACTCCCTATGACTTCTCAATGCTCACCGGCATCGGGGTAAGGGTGATCCGATCCCCTTTTACACTGACATGGATGAGTGGGAGGCCGCTCAGATATACTTGCTCGGCACCCTACCGCCTCTTGCTTGGGTAGGGTTCGTTCGATACTCGTGGTTCGAGGACCACTTCCGGATTCAGCCGGCTCTAGCAGAGGAGGCGCCGATGACTCAGGATGAGGTTGAGCAGTACGCGTGCGGCTTCCTCATGTTTCTGCTGGGGACTACTATTTTCGCCGACCGGGCGAACACCATGCCCATCTGTCTGCTCAGTGCTTTAGTGGACGTCACCAGGATCTTGCGCTACGATTGGGGGGGCGCTCCCTTGGCCACTCTATATGGATATATGTGCTTGTCCTCCCGATGCAGCGGGCAGTTGCTCGGAGGCTACTGGCGAGCTTGGGAGGTACATCTTCTTCCTCTTTTACATTTCTGCTTTACATTTTCTGTACTCCGTACACTGCACATACTGCGGTCTGCTGCACGCTGACTGTATACTGCACACACGGCACACTTATACTCTGCTTTACACTGACTGTACACTGCACACACTGTACACTCTGCACAATACACTGCACAACACACGGTTCTGCCATTTCTGCTTTATTCTGCATTCTGCTTTATCTGATAAGTGTACTAATATTTGCCCTGCAGTTGTGGGTCTACACCTACTTCCCGAGGCTTGCGCCAGTGCCTGACGTGGAGACTCCTCTCGGCGTTCCATTCTCCCGACGCTTCGATGTGAGGTGTGTGCGAAGACCCCGGGAAACGTTCAT
Source organism: Camellia japonica (assembly GCA_030407325.1). Taxonomy (NCBI): domain Eukaryota; kingdom Viridiplantae; phylum Streptophyta; class Magnoliopsida; order Ericales; family Theaceae; genus Camellia; species Camellia japonica. The sequence goes on along the minus strand of JAPPVO010000016.1, from coordinate 105,300,443 downwards.
ATTCTTCCGCCGCTATTTCGACACCATTACCTCCGCAGAGGTATGTTCAACTTTAGAGTTTCTTTCAAGCTTCGCTTTGTACTGTATTTTCAGTAACAGTAGATAACAAACTGCATTTCATTTTCAGATCACCTGGCAGCCTTGGGCTTCGTTGCCAGCCGCAGTAAGAGATCGGTTCGCCGGTGCTGAGGAGACCGCTCGGTTCAGGATCCTGCTGGAGGGCCCGGTCTGTCGGGCTTGGTACCTGGGTGAGCGCTTCCTACGCCAGACCTTAGGTTTACTAGAGCAGATAGTTCCGGGTCCGCCTCCTACCCATATGAGGGAGACAGAGAGGTTCACTCCCAAGCAGATTGCTGACTATACGATTGGCTGGGACGCTGAGGACTTCAGGGGCGAGGATGACTACGCAGAGTACGTCCGGACCTACATCATGCGGCCTCTGAGCGGTGGCCGTCGAGCTGAGAGAGAGAGAGGCCCGTGGCGCCAGCGGCTAGGGCAGGAGTAGGGGCAGGGACATCGAGGACGGCTCGAGCCCGTGGCAGGAGTGGAGCTCGGAGGGGACGGGGGCCTAGTTGGCCAGCACTGCTCACGACGATGACATGCCGAGGGCAGGGTAGGGAGACCTATCAGATCCCCTTCGCTCAGAAGATGATGAGTGTAACATCATGTATGATTTCATTAGACAGTGATGAGTGTAACGCCGCAATTTTCATACCCAAAAGACAATACTATTATCATGGCCCTTTTTAAGGAAAACCAATCATACAATCCCACACTTGCATTTCATAATGTAAATAGTTCCGCATGCGATAATACATTAATCCAACAACAAGTAAATAAGTAAATAAATACCCCCAAGGGTTTACAAGTTTCCAAGGCTTAAGCCCGGTTACACATAATGGTTATTCAAACCCACACATACAAAGCCCTTGGCTTACAATACAGAGTTACGTAAAATTAGAGCATTGTACTCCCAACACACACACTTCCACGCCTTCAGTTAGGCGGAATCACCACATCTTTTCCTGTATAAAAATCCCGTAGGGTGAGCATAAAGCCCAGTAGAGAATTCTTAACAAAGTATATACATTTTACACAAGTCTCAAGTGATGAATGCATATGTCATGCCATGCTCTTTTAGATATAAAGACACATCTTTATTTATTTGAAAGCCATCATGCTTAATGATGCCATGCAATTTCAACTGTTTCACATTTATCAATTTTGTTCAAGGGGCGGTAAATACAACTCTGTAAATCCCTAGGTTAGTGTCTGCAAGTAAACTATACCAGTACTACCAATTTGTCTTTTTTACCAGTGTTAGCTGGAAGGCTCGACACCTCTAGTCTACACCACCTTTCAAGACTTACCACCATATTTAACCCAAAACCATTTCATGAAAACTTGTTTCTCAACATTCTTTTCTAAATGCAAAGTTTACAAATCAAATTTCAAAACTTTTCATTATCAAATAAATTGATATGTCAATGCAATGATTAATAATACAATGCAATATTTCTTCCACTTTCAATACTCCTACACAATATTCCTTAACTTCAACAATTCCCTTATTCCATGGAAAACTATCATTTATATGTAATAAATAAACAATTTTCAAATATCATTTATTTTGGCACGTAAAATAAGTATAACAACATATTCTAAAGATTTTCAACATATTTCTTAAAAATCCCCAATTTTTAGGTTTTCTCACCAAAAAACAATCATCTTCAAATATTTGAGAAGATCTCACCAAAAGCATCTTTCTTTCATCAACATAGTTCAAAAACCCAAATTTCTATTTTTAAAGGAAAAGTAAGTAAACCCACTTTCAAAATCACTCATCTTCTTAAATCAACAATCAATTTTCAAGACTAGTCAAAGGATGATTTCGAAAATCATCTAGATCTTGCAAAAACATATATATAACTCAAAGAAAATCCCTACCTCAAGCTTAAAGAGAAGATGAGCAAAACAAGGTTGAAATTCAAAAGATGTCAAAACCAACTTCTACTTGGATCAAAACAAAGCTCTTGACAAGATTTACACTTAATCTCAAAGGAGCAAGGTAAGAAGATGCTTCCAATTGAGTAGATCTAAAGATCTTTGAGAAAAAAGTAATTTTGGAGAGGATGGAAGAGTCTCACAGCTTGGAGAAAGAAAAAGAAAAGAAAAGGTAAAGAAGAGGTTAAGTGAGGTCAAAATAAAATGAAGTTCCAAAGTCAACCCAAAAGACCAAGTCAAAATCCCCAAAAAGTAGGCCCAAAACGGACTGAAATCTGGAAAAAAAAGTCTGCAGGGGTCGACCCCTTCAACACAGGGGTCAACCTTATGAAGAAACTTATGTTAGACAGCATGCAAGAGGGTCGACCCTTAGACAGGAGGGGGTCGACCCTATTTTCCAGTAACTAACACACAGACATAAGAGGGTCGACCCTCTCCCAGTCTGGTGTCTACCCTATTTTCCAGCAACACTCCCAGAAACTTCACTAACAGGTAAGGGTCGACCCTTAGGAAGACTGGTGTCGACCCTAGCATAGAATTTCTAAGTCTCCACGGAACTTTTGACAAGAATAAGTGCGAACAACCAAACCCAACAAGTTTAAATCGGATTATACTCCTCCAAAACCAACCCATAACAACACCAAAGATTTCCAAAATAAAAATAAAGGATTCGAATACACTTTCCCAAAAGCTTTAAAGGACACAAATGCTACAATGAGACTGCATGAATCTTTAAAATCAAAGATCTTACACAATCATTAATAGTACATTATCCCCTGTTTCTCACTCAATCCCATTAAAAGAAAGAAGTTTAGAAATTATGAATGCATTTAAACTAATATAAAAAAAAAATCCATTAGAACCATGGCCATCAAAGTCACCATCTTGTGGTGCCCTTGGGTCAATATTTACCTATCCAGCTTTTCATTGAAAGAAAAATCTAGAATATGCAAACCAAAAAAAAAAAAAAATCCTGCATGTAGAAACAAATTTAAATTCTTTGTTTTTGATGAACATAACAAATCTAGTAGTCCATGGCAAAACTGATATTACACCTATTACTAAATTCCTAAGTATGCATCAATGTCAAAATTAAGAAAAGACCACAATGTTTCATTCAATTATTCAAACATGGGGAGCTTTCGACATAATTAGAAGCATAACAATAGAACACAACCTACCGGTAACATCAAATAAAATTTTAACAACAATTCTAATATTATGAAGCATTAAGTGCTTTTTAGTCTTGAAACGTACTAATATTTTAATTGTTAAATAAATAAAAATGCTTCAAGAACCATACTAATTGATAAGAATTTTATTCAAGAACCATCCTGGGACTAAAAAAAACTGTGATGTCAACACTTAAAATTCTTTGTTTTTTATGAACATAACAAATCTAGTAGTCCATGGCAAAACTGATAGTACACCTATTTCTACATTGCTAAGTATGTATCAGTGTCGAAATTAAGAAAAGACCACAATGTTGCATTCAATTATTCGAACATGGGAGCTTTCATCATCATTTTTTTTCTTCATAAATAAGCAGACTTTATTAAAAAGTATCAAGATGATGCAAAGAATACAATAATTCAACCCCCAAAGGGATAACAAAGCTAAGAAATCAAATCATTCACAAAATCTACAAAAGCCAAAACATCTGGATCAACCAAAATATTGACTTATTGGCTTATTTGGGTCATATCACCTCTCTACTTTCTATATATTTTTTTCGTAATAAGCCAAAAAACCAGCTTACGAGCCACATATAAACTTGACAAAACACAACCTACAAATAACACCAAATAAAAGTTTAACAACAATACTAATATTTCAATTGTTAAATAATTTTATTCAAGAACCATCCTGGGACTAAAAAAACTACGATGTCAACACTTTGAAGGTTGTTGAACCTCTTTTAAAATAAAATAAAAAAAATACTTTTGTGACAAAATAAAAAATTCAGCATCTCACCAAAAAAGAAAAAAGAAAAAAGAAAGAAAAATAAGCATTTCAGTGAGAAAAAGACATTACCAAAAAGAAGAATATATCAAAATAATCTAGCGAATGACCTATGGGTACTCCCCAACCAAAATGAAGTGTAAATTATCAACATCTGATATTCCTTAAACTCATTGTTAGTCTCACACTCCATTTTTAATCCTCAAACCGTCCTCAAAGATTCAATTTTCCCAAGAAAATCAAATTAAGGATATTAATGTAACAAAGTTCACTCTAAATGGTTAACAACAAAGTCCAAAACAAAGAATAAAAAAAATAAATAAAAGAAATGAAAAAGAAAAGAAAAGCAAACAAACAAATACAAATCTGAATAAATGAGCTCTCATATGATCTAAACAACAATGCTAGGAATACAGATGTTTAAAAACAAAACCAAAATAGAATTGTAAACAAACACCAAATCAAAATCAAATTAGAAAACAAAGGCACCTAAAGATCTCATCACAACTCGAGTTGAAGATAGAAATGTTTTTAGAGAACTATTAGTTGGCATAATGGGAAAAGGAAAAAACCAAAAAAGGAAAAGCTCATTATGTAATGAAAGAGGCACAAAAATAATGAAAGCAAAAATTAGAAAACCTAGACAACAAAAATTAGACTTTGATGAGGCGGTGGCTAGGAGGAAGGGGCAAAGTTGAGAAGGGATTGAGAGATATCTAGAATCTGAGATGGGTGAAGTGTTAAAAAATAGACCATTGGATTAAATTAATCTAGACCATCCAAATCAATGTTGGAAATGGACCGTGGATATAAGAGAGAAGCAATCCTAGCCTTTGGATCAAATACTACCCTTCCTTGTTATATAGAATTTTCTCTAAAACTAAATATTTGGTATTTTTCAAATTTATTCCCCCATCGCATTGCCACCACATTCTTTGACTTTCCCTCCCCTACCGCACACCCTTTTTGCCTCACCAACAACTTACCAAATCCATAAAGATAGAAATTCAATAAAACCAAAGTAAACAAGCTAATGTGCTAAACAAATTTAAAAGCGCATCAACTAATAAAAATTTGAAAACATCAAAATCAACAACCAACAAAAATAATGATTGATTAAGCATAATGTGAAAGTAGATGTCAATGAATACCTTCAATTATTTGAATGATCTCGTAAAACCATAATTAGAATTACTTCAATTATTTCCTGTTGAATAACGCAAAAGATCATCTAGAGGGGATTTCATTCTAGAAAATCATGTACAACAGGTTTTGAATGTGAAAATGTGCAGGAAATATTGTGAAGTAGACTTGGGAATTATTGACCAAAATAATAAAAAGTGTAGTTAGGAAATAAGCAACAGTATAGGAGTTACTAAAATGATTGTGAATCACTTCGGCCATATAAGTCCTCTTCATGAGTATTCAAATGATAAAAAATAATACATAGGAAAAAAAATAATGAATCACATAAAAAATATGCTTACGAATAGTGATCATATTAGAAACCTAAAAAATTGTTGACCTTTAGCAAGAAAAAAATCAAATTTCAGAAATAGATTTAGAAAAAATCCAAAAAATAATGAATCACATAAAAAATATTTTTACAAATAGTGATTATATTAGAAACACCCAAAATTGTTAATCTTTAAGCAAGAAGAAATCAAATTTCAGAAATTGATTTAGAAAATATCCATACCAAATTTTCATACCTTTACATAGCTTCACCATTCTACGACCGAAGAACTAAGGGACATTACAAATTCTCCTCTAATACAAATTAAATAAAAAATACAAACCGATTTCATGAACCATGTAAAAAATATTCAAAATTATACAAACAATTATACTACAAAGAACAAAAATTGTGCCTGAGAGAGAAGGGGGAGTGAGTTAGGGATTGGGAAGAGTGAGTTTGAGCTTTAGGGGGGGGGGGGGAGATCGAGCAAGGCTAGAGTAGATCGACAAAGTTGGGAAGAGGGTGGTTAGCACTTCATTTTAAAGCCAACTCACCAATAGGATTGGACTGGCCCTGTTTGGTAGAGCTGTGGGAAAGTGCTTATAACTTATGCCTAAACAGCTTATAGCTTATAACTATGAACATAAGTTGATTTCTGACTTATAAATTAAACATCTCCTGCCCCACTCAAAGAATAAGCTGATTTCTGACTTCCAAAAAGTTATAAGTTATAAACTATAAGCTAAACCAAACACATCAAAATAGCTTAAATTAAGCTGAAAGCTGAAATAAGCAGCTTTTAAGCTGCACCAAAAAGGCACACTGTATGATATGCTTCAACAATCGGATTTCAGTTTGATGTGGTTACTGATTTTGCATATGAGAAAAAAAAAAGAAAAAAAAAAAGAAAAGTGGAGAAAGTAGAAGAATTATCCCTCTACTAAAAAACCAAATTCTCTCTCAAATAACATACAAACAGAAAGAAATTACATAGTACATTTAAGTCAACGAAAAAAAGCACACACAAAGTCAACTCTATGAAGGCTTTAATGGTCTTCAATCAAAATCAAAGAATCATGGGATTGTTGATAAAATGTTACTATTTGTCAATAAAAAAAACAAAGTGTTAAATGAATCAATGTAGAATTAAATTGAAAAAAAAAAAATTAATGTTAGCCTACCAAAATTTTAGTAATCAAATTCCAACCACAATGTTTGGATGCAAAAAGATTCTTAAGAAGTTTCACTTTTTTTTATCAAGCTCTCTAATGTGAGTCTATTAAGCAAATTGAAAGCAATGCTTCAGATACGAATTGTAAGAATCAATCACAAACAATTGAAAAAACTAACCCAATTTTTTTTTTTCCAAAAAAAAAAGAACATAAAAATTTGCCCAATCTTCTTAAATACAGATGAATGATTTACCATTGTGATTCACTTAGAATAATAATTGAAAATTATTTACACAAATGTAGAGAGAGATTAGGGGTTTATGATATGGAATACCCACCACATCTATTGTCGGGACTCAGGATTTTGATCTGTTCTCAGTCTGCCATGCTCCCTTTAATAGCTTCAGTCAGTGAAATAAACCACTCGTCACCCATCAATCGCCTGCCAGAATAAGGCTGTGATAGTTGTGCAAGGAGGTGTTGAGGTTTGTGAGGAAGAGAGTGAAGGGTGTGTGCGTGTGTATGTGTGTGTGTGTGTGTGTGAGAGAGAGAGAGAGAGAGAGAGAGAGAGAGAGAGAGAAGGTAGTCTTCAAGAATTACATTTGAAATCTAAAAAACAAAGGGTGAGAGAAATGTGAACTCAGCCTTTGATTTGTATGCCACATCGACAAATGTCTCATCAACTCCCTAGCAACAATGAATGTATAATAGATTGAAAGAAACTGACCAAGCTACTGCTAGTCACAGTGATGCATCGAAAAGTAACAAATAATAGACACACAATACAACCAAAAGCAAAAGCTAATTGAGAAAGTAAATATAGAGACATACCTTGACACATATAGAGGAGATATAGAGGCATGGAGAGAGAAAACAATTAAGATGGTTGCTTTCCTTACAATGGTTACTCTTTTTATTAAGCAATGACATTATTGAAGGAGAGAAAAGAACAAACAAAATGAAATAAGGAATAATCTCTTTTCCTTTCCATTTATATTATGATCAAAGAAAATGACACAAATACACAAAATAGGAGCAAAAGTGACACAAAACCCAAATATTTTAAGTTTGAATTAACTGATAAACCTTACAAAGCCCTATCGAGGCTCATATGGCCTTCACAGGTCATCATCATCAACATAGATGTTCATACTTTGCGGATGGAATATCTTCAAAGTCACAAAATGACAACTGAAAAAATGAAACAAAATCTCCAATGCAAGAATTAAAACCTAGGATTAGGAAGAGAAACATGTGCATTTGAGAAAGGGAAGAAGAATCTGGAAACATAATTGAAGGTCTGTGACACTCCTGATTCCATAATTAAAATAAATACAACAAAAAACACAATAACCAAGCTAGCTATCAACACTACATCATGACTGGAAGTATATATCAATAGCAAAATCCCAACCTGCAAGTTAGTTTAACAATAGATCTAAAATAATATACATACACAATGTTGATAATAAATGTTAAAAAAATAAAATTAGAAACACTAATAGCTCTACAACAATCTCCAAAATCCCAACCTGCAAGTTAGTTTAACAATATACATACACAATGCTGATAATAAATGTTTAAAAAAAATAAAATTAAAAACACCAATAACTCTACAACAATCTCCAAAATCCCAACCTGCAAGTTAGTTTAACAATAGATTTAAAACAATATACATACATAATGCTGATAATAAATGTTAAAAAAAAAAAAAATTAGAAACACACGGGTTAAACACATTATGTGGAAACACAACTCATAACCACAACACAAAATTTCAATTAAATGGAACTCAATAAATCATATATTCTAACAAAGATCGTTACCTCCATTTGGGCAAAATCGAACCCTTGAAATGGGCAAAATCGAACCCTTCGATTTCAGATTGAATGGGCAATTTCATATTGTAATGGACAAAATCGAACCCTTCGGTCGGGGTTGCAATGGGCAAAATCGAGAATGCATAGGGGGTTGGGGTTGGGTATCCACATAGGATGGGCTCTAATGGAGGGAGATCGGGTAGAAGAGAGAGAGAACCAAAGAGTGTGTTTGACTGAGAGAGAGAGAGAGAGAGAGAGAGAGAGAGGATGGAATGAAGAAGAGAACCTCTGGTAGACTGGTAGAGAGAGAATGGCATCAAAGCCTTGAAATGTTTGAAATTTGAACCTGAAAAAGTAGAGCCTGAGAGAGAAAGAAAAATAACAGAGAAATGTGATCTCAGCCTTGAAATGTATGCCAAGAAATGTAATCTGAGCCATTAATTTGCATGCCACCTAGGACAAATGTCCCATCAACACCCTTGTTTGTTATATAGAAGTATCCCCATTCCTCTGTTTTGTTCTCCTTTTGCCCTAACTCTTCATTGGTACCATATCACTCTCCATCTCCACCGGCACCACCGACTCTCTATCTCCACCGGCACCACTGACTTTTCATCTCCGCTGGCACCACCAACTCTACTCCTCCACCTACTCGCTGACTGTCCTCCTCCTGAGGGTAAGTACTCTCTCTATATGTATATATCAGTTTCTCTCACTTTCTCTTTCTCTGTTTTTCCATTTCTTTCAGATCAATTTATTCTTCTCCAGCGAGCAATCTCTCTCTCTCTCTCTCTCTCTCTCCTTTAATTTCTTTCTTCTTCTCCATTCTTTTTCTCTATCAAATATGAAACCAGATCTGTTTCTCTCTCTCTCTCTCTCTCTTGGTCTCCCTTAATTTCTTTCTTTTACTCTGTACGAGCACGAAATATTGTTCTCATATTATCCTGTTGATCAAGTCTGCGCTCCTCCGTACGTCGTCGCTTTACTCCCTGAAAACACAAACGTGAGCTAGCCGGTGGGTGTGTGTCGGATACCTCTCCGATGCCTAAGTCAGCAAAATAGACAAATAGACAAAAGCTTTGTGTATTCGAGAATCAAAGTTGTGTTACCTCTCCATAGGTGATGTTATGAGCTTTTATAGGTTCCGAATGGCACAATCCTGGTAGGACTCTTATTCCTCTATGTAGAGTCCTCCTAGGAATCACACTCCTGAAAGATAATGCTTATCCTTCAACAACCCCCTCACTGCTTAAACCAAGTGAGATGGTTTTACCTCGGTAGTATGACAACACGATCGAGCTAACATGACCATGCTAAAGCCGCAGACTAGACCGAGCTCCAACTAGCTTGGTTCTTCCTTTCACTGCGTGTACCTCGGCTTGACATACTCCAACTGGGCTGTTTACTTAATACCGAGCTAACCAAGTACGAGGTAGGAGTTAGCTCGGTGCTCCAACGCACATTGCCAAGCTAGCTCGGTTCTCCTAAGCACAGTGCCTAGCTAGCTCGGCCCACAACCGCTTAGCCTTTTAGAGCGAAGTAAATCTGTTTTTACCTCGGTCCTTCTTGCGGCCCAATTACCAAAGAAGTCTCCTGCTTAGCTCGGCCCAATTTAGACATAAATTACCCTCTCAATTGCCCCTTAATTCCCTCTGCGCAGCATGATTGGGATTACTTGTCTACCTACCGAGCTAAAAAGTGGCCTCTTAACAGAGTTAAAACGCCACCGGGCTATCGAACAGTTTCGTCAAAACGTCCCTTCAGTCGCTGTAACTGAATCAATTTCCATTCCATGGACACGTGGCAAACTGTCATTGGCCTAGCTTAGCTGTCACGCCGTCTTTGTATTTCGCATTTTTTGAACAGTTCCACCTTTTTTCCCTCTCTTTACATCAAAACTTTATGCTTTAAATCACATTTGCACTATTCATCTTCTCCTCTCTCTCTACCTTCTGAGCTTTCATTCTTCCTTATCACTGCGTTTGCGAAGCTTTACATGCTTGGCCAACTCCTCCGCTGTTCCAATCTTATAGCTTCCACTTCACAGTAGTAAGTAACTAAATCTCTACCCCTTGTTTTACTTTTTGGTAGCATGTAGCATTATATCCATATGTTTTTTCAAAACACACTACTTTGGTTTCCATTTTTCTGGAAAAAACCATGTACTAGAACCACTATATTCATAAATAATCTAAAGAACAATGCGTTTGATGCAAAATAGAATTCCAACCGAACTAGGAACCTATTTGGGCAACTCAAGGCTTAGGTTCCATCGAACTAGAACTTCATGCCAAACCTTTAGTTCCATTTAACCGTACTAAGGAACTGTATTAGGCGTGCACACTACCGAACTAGAAAACTTTAACCAAAGACCGAGCTATAACTTGGGGCTAAACAAGCTCCCTTACTTAGTCAAAACTGAACTAAGAATGATGCACCATAAGCCTCAACCGGGCTACGAAATTCTCACTAAACTGAACCGAGCTGACGTCCTTTGCTCTAACCGAGCTAAGGACGGATATCGTCTCTTATAGCCGAGCTAGGACTCCATTTATTTCGCCTTTGTTTCTTTTAGCGTGGTCCAACGATCTGTGCTTAACACCTTTCTTTTTCACTTTGCAGACTTAGGTTGGCCAGGACTCCCTTGAACGCACAACCGAGCTACTCAGCGTCATCTCAGCACCGAGCCAGTACTCCAACTAATTTATACATAATTTAAGACCACATGGGTAAATATAGGTTTCTAGTAAACTCACCAGGGGCTATGGCCGAGTTCCGAAGGGACTATCATATCCCTGATGATGTCCACCTTAGTTTAGCCGAACTAGATACAACCCCCTGGGGTAAACCGGGCTTCGTTCCCTTCACCCTTCTTTCCATTGTAGAAACCGGACTTAGATTCCCTGTATAGCCTCTTCTTTGCGAGTTCCTTAGACAAACCAACCTATGCCCTACCCAGCTTTCCACAAATTCATACTGCATAATAAATGGCATCACCGAGCTACACCACCGGGCTGGCCTTAATCTCGGTTTAGCCGAGCTCTTCAACCAATATTCCATAGGTTCAAATGAAGATGGCTGGGTATATTATTTAAGAATAAGGCGCCGCCGTGAAAAGATAGTAAAAAACACCTAAGGACATCAACGACGATGATTTTTTCTGGGTTTCTAGGAATTTCGAAGACCAGGAAGCCCAGATCCCCGGCGACCGAATAAACTGGAACAAGGGTGTCGCCAGTACAATTACCTTGGCTCGATTCCATGCTTTTCTTTTACTTCGTTTTTCCTTTTCAACCGAACTAACCGTTGTCTTTTTCCTATGTGCAGACTCAAACCATCTCAAATCCCTATACAGCTACCCCAACTTAGACGCACTTCGCGCCGCACTGTGATATCCTAATAGAAGTTGGGCCGAGCTACTGAATTTCGAATCGACATACAGATATAGTAGCCGCAGGAAGACCAGCGTGACCGATTTCCTCCTTGAACCTTCCCCAGAGCCAAATCCAACCTTGCCTCAAATCAACTTGATCCCATTGACAGCTGAGCAAGAGATGGCAAAGAAAAGAACAGTTAGGGACCCCATCACCGAGACAAACCCGACCGAGGTTCCACCAGCAGGCCAAACACAAGTCGCCGTAGTAGCATTTCTGATCGCTCGACCCTCCTCATCTCAGCCAAGCAAGCGCACCCGGACTTCCACGACCAAGCCGCGCCTCGTCGATGAAGAAGAAACTATGCTTCCCCCAACCGCACCACCGAGCCCACAAACTGAGGGCTCAGATCGAGATAATTCTTCTGAGTGGGCACCGAGATTAACCTACCAGAACTGAGCCATCAGGGACACAGATTCAGTGGTGGCACTTCAACCTGGCTAAGAACGTGTGCTTGGCCCCTGACATGGATCACCATGCCCACCTCACCGAGCTAAAAGCCATTCGCTCGGCCACCAAATCAATGGTGCTGGTGAGTACTCTTTCCTTTGTTTTCCCATTTTTGTGCATCTGTTAGCTCGATTCTCATTAAAAATTGCTTACCACCCTAATACAGGCCATGCAAAAGAGCCACATTGCACATAAGCGTGTGTTGGAGCTGCGCAAAACAACAAGGCAAGCTGTGGCTGAGGTTGATAGGAAGACGGCCGAGCTAAACGAGGCCAAACAAAACATGGCCGAGCTTCAATCAGAGGTTGCCCGCCTCATCGGACTAGTCGACTCAGCCGAGGTGGAAAAACAGAAGGCCTTGACCGAGCTGTCAGAGCCCAAAACCGGTCAGCCTTATGGTCATGCCTTGACAAGACAAGCCTCCGACAAACCGTTTAGGAATGGCAGATGGCAAACACAGTGTCCCAGGCGCACCAATGCACATGCAATGCAAAGAAACACATAAGTGAAATCAAAACAGGATATCACGAGTTCGAGTCAAGTTCTCTAATCTCCCCAGCAGAGTCGCCATAAACTGTAGACGTCCCTGAATGTCCCGGGGGAGGACCCCGTTTTGTTCTATTGGGGCTTACTACAGTTCGGACTCAATTTGTGTCACGGTTCTTAATCTGATCTCGCAATGTGCAATGCAAGACTGATAAATCACCAAAGAGTCCAAATCCAGCAAATCGTTTTGGAAAACAGTTTTTTAGAAAGAAGTGCCAAACATGGACTGCTTTGCCAGATACAGAGTCGCCACCTAAATATTTTATTTTGGGGCAATTTAGGAAACCCTGACTCGTGCCTAAGGCCACGTGTCCGTCATCACCAAAGTTGCCTCGGCTCGGAAACTTGGGTACGATTGGGGAAGGTCAGCTATGAGCACCCCCGCTCGCCCGATCTGAAGATCGGCTTCTACTAACCATGATATCCAGTTTTGAAAACATTATGCGTTCTTATTCCGATTATTAGCCTAATCTTACTATGTGATGCGCACAACACAAAAGTATAGACTGGATTGCCTAATTTGGAACAAAGCATCGCATATCCGTTTGTTTGGAAATGATTTGGAATTTGCTACTCACGAGTAGGCTAAAACATGGATTTCAACGAGTTGTTCCAACTCAAACATTCCAACCTTCACCCACAGGCATTCAGGCAGTTATAACACGTAAGCACATAGCCTCATGGTAGGCATGCTATCATGGCAACACTCACACTCATGCAAGGATGCTAAAACATAAATGCTTACCGAGTACTCCAAGCCAAAACAGAAACTAGTTAGTAATCATATGCATGATCCTAGTTCATGTTAAAAATGGCTAATGCAACACATGCGAAGATGCAATCTAGACAGGCTCGACTATTCTAAGCATGGCATGTGAAATGCGACAGATAACATGTATTCAATTTGGAATTGAAATACAATGCAGTTAGCATGATGCGCCGAGCCGGGTGCATGCAAGACAAATGTATGAATGCACGCATGCATAGCATAAGGTATGCTAATTTAAATATGCCCTAAACTAACCATCAAAAGCTAGTAAATAAAAGGGAAGAAAGACGTGGGGTTGGAAGACATACACACACTCACGCACACTTATTACACAATTGCCCTCACTCGGAGGGTTCGAATAAATAATACAGTCTGAATAAATAATCAACTACTCTAGCTAATTAAATATTACAAAACCCATGATTAATTAAACAAACTAACTAAGCTATGGAAAGCAGTAAAAGGGCTCGGGAAGAGGGATGCATGCATGCTCGGATTGGCTTCGCCCGGAAATCCCTTGCCATGACACATGTTGCCTCTGTTTGTACTATCCTGCTCCTCTGAAAATTATGCAAGTTTCCAGAACCCTTCTAATCCACCTCATGGATGTTGTGAGAGGCCATCGGCCAACAGTAAAGGCCACCGGCCATCCATCAACCATGGGTATTGATATCAGCCACAAATATTTGGTCGATCGGTACTTTAGATGGCCGACTGGCCATATCTTCCTGCAGAAACCTGTTTTGACAACAGCAGAGGACAGACAAGGCATGGCAATGCATTTCAAAGAAAATGTTTGCACAACCACACTCCATATCATGTTTAAGACTCAAGGGAGTATGGTGCTCGACCCTCGGACCACCAATCATGCATTTCAACGCATGATGGCCCAAGAAGCCAAGTGTGCAACTTCAATATCAAATAAAATGCACACAAAACACACCAAAGCCCCAACCTCTATCATGATTGGTCAAGTGGCAAGGGATGCATGCTCAATGCTATGCAACCTAAGCATGTAAGCAAACTAATGCAACATGGACATGCAAGCATACAACATGCAATAGGCATACAACCTAAATATGAAAACATGCAACCTACCATACACAATGCTATGGACTATATGGTGTAGACACCCCATTTTTGACCATTCTCAAGACTTGGACGTCACCGTTTGAACACCCGGTGATCATCCATGTTTGTGTTCGTTTGGAGTTCCCGGAGGTCTCGGCTCCGCGCTTCGCCTCAGGATCTCCGAACTCGACTGTTTAGTGTCTGGTTTTGCACCAAAAACTTGTTTGTTGCCTTGGAGGGGCAGGGAATGCCTTGTGAGGCATCCCCACACATCACCAGCCGTGGCTAGAGGCCACCGGCTGGTGTTTTGTTGCCATCGGCAATGTATATTGCCGATCGGCATTGTTTGTTGCCGGTCGGCAGTTAATTTTGTCAAAATGGCAATTTTGAGCGGCCGACTACTGTTCATCTGCTTTTGCAGATATTTTAAGACAGCTGTCTTGCATTTTGTTCCCCTCCATACACGTGTATGGAGGGATGGCTTCCTTGTTAGCTTCTTGAGTAAGCTTTACAAGATTAGTTTGCCTATAAGAAGAGGGCTCCTCTCTTGTCATTAGGGTTAGACATTTTAGAGAGAAAAACATTGTTAGAAGCTCTGGTTCTAGGGTTAGAGCTTATATATATTCTATCTCTATATCTCTCTCTTGAGTGTTCTAGGTGTATTTGTTCATAGTATTGCACACAAACACCTACCATTACACCTTCCCTTGGCTATTGAGGTTCTAAGGGATTGTTTTCAGAGTTTTGGAGCTGGTTTGGAGCTCAAGAAGCTGCTGGAGCTTCATTTGTGAAAGAGGTCTTCAAGGGTAACAATCTTACCCCTTTTTTCCCCATTCTTGCATAGCTTGTTAGCCTATCTTAGAACTGTTTTTGAGCTTAGTGTATAACATAAAAAAAGTTCTGTTTCTGGGTCCTCTAAATAGTTTGTTTAGAGTGCTTTGTGGTTTGGAGGTGTTTGACCCCTCTTAGGCCTTGAGGGGATCCATTTTGTGCTATTTTGAGTCAGCTCCGGGACTTTGGTGTTTGGGCCTCCTCACCACTGAAATCTTAAGGGATTTCAGTGGTAAGGATGGTGCCTTGAAGTCCCAAGAAGGAGAGGGCCACCCCCTCTCCTTATTGTCCTTGAAAAGGGCCATTTTTGCCTCTTTAATGAGCACCTAGCTAAGCCTCATGTTGACCATGCCTTGGCTGCTATTTATGCTTATTTTGCCATGAAATAGCATTGTTGCATGTGGGTTTTGGTATACCATGTTAGTTTAACATACATGCCATGTAATGCCTTGTTGTTGCCTTAATATGCCTTAGGTTGTAAACCATTGTTCTAGCATGTTTTAGGCTTGGCTTTGTGAAGCTTTTGTGCTTATTTTGCTATGTTTGAGGTCTGTCCTTAGTTGTTTGGGTCGACTTTGGCATGCTTAGTATAGCCCCTTTGCATTTTGGTTTGTTGGCCTTAAGTGTGTGAATGTATAACATGCATCCTGGCCTTAATTTAGTGGGTTGGGATCATTTGCTATGTTATTTCAGTCCACTTAGCATGCTTGTATGCTTGCATTTCATAGCTTCTTTGATGCTTCAAATGTTTGTGTTGTATGCTCCATGTTAAGCATTTGTGCATGCCTTTATACTTGAGTCACTTAGATGCCATCTAAGTGTTCCTTGGGTGTTGTTTAGGTCTGCATTAGACCTATTTTAAGTCTCCTTGGTCTTGTGAGGCTTGGTTGACTTGGCCTTGGTTTAAGCCTCTTGGCTCGCCTCAAGTTTTGGACCTTGTTTGCATGCCATGCTTGTCTTGTTCATTTGGTTTGGCACCATTTTAGCATAATTTCAGAGCTTTCCATTGCATGTTAACGGTCCATGATTATCTCTTTTAAGTGTGCTTAGAAGTTGTTTCAATAAGCTTAAGTCTTGAACCATGTATCCATGCATGCTTGTATGTACATTTGCCTTCATGTGCTTAGCATTATGGCCACTGTTTTGGGCCTAATTAGAGCTGCCTAAATCATGTTTAAGTCCATCATATGCTTGCTTGCATGCTTACCTTGCACGTTTGTTTGCATACTTGCTTGTATACCTTGTATGCTCATGTTGCATGCTAGTTCATATGCTTAGGTTGCATTCCATCTAGCATGCATGCCTTGTTCCTTGATCTAGTGATAGGAATTGGGCCTCCTTTGTTTGTTGGTTTGCATTGCATTTGACATCAAAATGTGCACACTTGGTCCCTTGGGCCATCACGCATGGAAATGCGCGGTTGATGGTCCGAGAACCAAGGAGCATGCCCCTTTGAGTCACTAACATGATAAGGGACATGATTGGTGCATATATGGCTTGAATTGCATTGCCATGCAAAGCTCTGTCCTCTGCTGCTGTCAAACAGGTTCTGCAGGAACTTTTTGTAGATCGACTGAACATAGTGCCGACCGGCAAACAATTGGTGGCCGATGGATTCATTCTCAGCCGACGAACATCTCCTACGGCCGGTGGCCATTCTATCCAGCCGGTGGTATTGTACAGTGCTCAGAAAGGCAACCTTGAGATTTTGGCAGTCTTCAGAGGAGTATAGCAGGGAAAACAGAGGCAGATTGCGCATGGCAGTGCACTTCCGAGCAAGACCGAGCATGCATTGCATCAAGCTCTCCTCCCGAGGCGGTTTACTGTTTTCCCTAGATTAGTTAATTTGCTTAGCTAATTAGATGGCCTGTAATATTTTATTAGCTTGTAGGTTAATTATCTGTAATATTTATTTGGTCCCTCTGGGCGAGGGCGAATCTGTAATAAGTGTGGGTGAGTGTGTGTATGTTTCCCAACCCCCACTTCTTTCTTCCCTTTTATTTACCCGTTTATGATGGTAGATTAGGGCACGTTTAAATTAGCATACCTTATGCTATGCATGCGTGCACCCATATATTTGTCTTGCATGCACCGGGCTCGGTACATCATGCTAATTGCATTTGTACTTCAATTCTAAATTGAATACGTGCATCAATTGATTGCATTTCACATGTCATGTTTAGGTTAGCCGAGCCTACTCTAATTGCATCCTGTATGTGTTGCATTAGTCAAATTGACATGAACTAGGACCATGCATGTTTGCTAACTAGTTTATTGTTTTGGCACAGAGTACGATGTAAGTATTCTCATGCTTTAGCATATCGCATGTGTGTGAATGCTATCATGACAGCATGCTTACCATGTGGTTAGATGCTTATGTGATAAACTGTTTGAATGCCTGTGGGTGAAGGTTGGATTGTCTGAGTTGGAACAACTCATTGAAATCCGTGTTTTAGCCTACTTGCGAGTAGCAAATCCCAAAGCGTTTTCCAAAAACAAACGGATATGCAATGCTTTTTTCCAAATTAGGCGATCTAGTCTATACTTGTATGCTGTGCGCATCACATAGTAATTCTAGGCTAATTAACAGGAATAAGAACACATAACATTTTCAAAAATGGATATCATGGTTAGTAGAGGCCTGTCTTCGGACCGGGCGAGAGGGGGCGCTCATAGCTGACCTTCCCCAATCGTACCCAAGTTCCCGAGCCGAGGCAACTTTGGTGATGACGGACACGTGGCTTTTGGCACCGAGTCAGGGTTTCCTAAATTTCCCAAAATAAAATATTTAGGTGGTGACTCTGTATCTGGCAAAGCAATCCATGTTTGGCACTTTTTTTCAAAAAATCAGTTTTCTCAAAACGATTTGCCGGATTTGGACTCTTTGGTTCAAGATTTAGAACCGTGACACAAAATCGAGTCCGAACTGTAGTAGAACCCAAATGAACAGAACGGGTCATCCTCCCGGGCGTTCGGGACGTCTACAGTTTCTGGCGACTCTGCTGGGGAAATTTAGAGAGCTTGACTCGAACTCGTGATATCCTGTTTTGATTTCATTTATGTGTCTCTTTGCATTGCATGTGCATTGGTGCGCCTAGGACACCGTGTTTGCCATCTGCCATTCCTGAACGGTTTGCCGGAGGCTTGTCTTGTCAAGGCATGACCATAAGGCTGACCGGTTATGGGCTCTGACAGCATGGGAACACAAACCCCGTTTTACCGGGGCACCCTTTTCGACCATTCGACCTAGTGCATATTCGGAATCCATAGTGACCATTCCAAACTAGGACAGGTTGCTTACCCGATGTTAGGTTGTTTGAAGCCGCTGCGTGCGTAGTGAAACCCTAGCTCCTGACAAAATAGGACAGGGAAACCCTACCCCAACATAGGGGTGTTTTGGCTCTCATTTACATGCTATGTGCTTTTAGAGTGTATCTCTACATGAATGCATATATCAGTTTGCAAGTCTGGGTATCCGGCCTGCGGGCACCAGTATCAGTATTTTGGGAATCAGTTATATCCGCGGGTATTCGATTCAGTGTTTCAGGACAGTGAGTTTTGGGAAATAGTGGACAGCAGTAGAGTACAGTTGTTCAGCTATACCCGTGTTTGATCTGTTTGGGCTGAAATGCTGCTTGTTTTTCCTTTCAGTACAGAGAGTCTGATTCAGAACAGTCAGTGTTTCCTTTTGCTGAGGCAAGTTAGATATCCGATCCGTTAGTCGCCATCCAGTATAGCAGACTCAGCATGACGCAGAATTCAGAAGAGATCGTGGTTATGACAGCCGCATTGGATCAAGGAATCACTCTACAAAGTGAGACCAATGTCGATATGCCGCATCCACCCAGATCGCCTGCTGCGCACCGGTCTGGACCCCCCAGCTATATCAGGCTCGCGAGCCTACTACATTTGAACTGATGGGGATGATAGGTGATCTCCAGAGATCCGTGGCAGATCTCGCCTACGGAATGTCAGCTTCACCGCCAGCCGCACCATATGCCGGGAGTTTTGTACCCCAGGAGCCCCCACTGCTAGGGCGGATCGTGATTGAACTTAGCCAACCGGAGATGGCCTCCAGCTATGGTAATGACATATCAACATCAACCCAAACCCTCGATCAGGCTGAGGCCAGAGGTAAAGACAAAATGAAGGCGGATGTCGACCCTATCGAACAACTGCTGTGGGCAGTCGAGGCTTTGAAAGCCACGGGGATGAACAAGCAACAGGTATCTGCAGTTGTGACAAAAGCTGTGGAGGATGCTTTCCCCACCCCACCTAAGGGTAGTTCAAGTCAGTCAGAAAGCTGGGATAGGCCCCGTTATGCCAGAACAGCTCCTCCCGTTCCCAACCCTGTACCCGAGAAGGATCAGAAATCCAAGGCGGCACCTGCCGACCCGTTCGCTAGTGCGTCTAGCAAGAATGCTCAGACTTCGAAGTACCTGCCCCGAGGGCGCAGGGTCTTTCACGCTCTTTACATGCCATTGTCCAAGGCACTTCAAATCCTTGCCGAGAGAGGGCATCTTAAGCCCCTGGAGCCTCGGCCTCTCCCGAAGAATCTCCCTGCTACACATGATGCTGCTCAGTACTGTGCGTACCACCAGCAGACAGGCCATGCTACCGACAATTGCTTCCGCCTCCGTCATGAGGTGCAGGATTTGATTGATAACGAGGTTATCCTCCCGCCCACCTCAGCCAAGTCCGTTACCACCCAGTTATTGGATTTTGAGGACACAGATACTGCGAGTATGTAATCAGAAAGTGAACCACCTGCGGGCGGCATTTGGTATATTTTGGATGTGGCGTCTGGCACGCATTTTTGAACATCTTGTGAACACTAGCTTTGTAAATTCTGGCTTGGGTATCGAGTCAGTCTTTCGTTTTGAGTCTGTCTCTTTATTTTGAGTCAGTCTTTTTGCTTAAGGGTCTGTCTTGTTGTATCGAGTCAGTCCTCTTTGTATAGAATACCAGGTGATTCCGGGGTTGTTGCCTCGAACACCGTTTTGTCTTGTAATTACCCGTTTTTGTTTTTGAATCTGTCTCTGCCGAGGGGCCAGTTATACCAACAAATCTGAATGAAAAGCTGTGGCTATCTCGTTTTCGTGCTTGCTGTCAGTTGTGCCAGAGGATGTGAATGGAACGACAGTACGTTCTACCTCTTTTGTACCCTGAAAATTATTACAATGACCTAAGTTTTTCAAAAGTTTTTTTAAACACTGCGGTGATAAAAACGAAGAGGAAGGAATTCCTCGGGTTTTGCAAAATTTTGATCACTTTGAGAGAAGAAGAGGCATGCTAAGCCTTTTTATGAATGAAATCATGCTGTCAGCGTGAGTACTGAGAAGGATCCTGGTTTGATCCAGACTGGTTCCACACTATCTTCAGCGCGAGCGATTTGTCGCTTTCTTAAAAACTTTCAAAAACAAAATGTTTTGCGCGGTCCTGTGAAGACTTGTGTGGAATTGCTCTTGAGATTGTGCAGCCTAGGATCGCTCTCAGCCTCGAGATTCAACCTATCTGTTTCGAACCTGGAATCGTTCAAAACGTTCAACAACTGCCATGAAAGGCCTGTGTGGCCAGATTTGAAGCAGCCCTCGAGCAAGAGGCCACCAAAGTCAGATCAAGAAGATCAGATCTCATCAGAAGAAGCTTGTGAAGCTAGAACGGAAGCGACCGAACTAGGGGCACAAAATGTGATCGAAGACAAGATGGATTCTTCTTAAATCTACAATAGCCACTCTCTTGGATACGGAGGCTTCAAACCCAAAACCATTTGGCATGGACTATGCTACACTTTTACCCTTTGAGAGGCTCGCTGGGCTGAAAACCCGGAAGGGCGACCCAGGCAAAAGTTAGAGCAAGAAAAAAGAAAAAAAGAATGCAAAAAAAAAAGAAAATCAAAAAAAGAAAAAAAAGAAAAATGAAAAAAAAAAGAAAAAAAATATGAAAAAAAAAGAAAAGAAAAAAAGAAGAAAAGAAGCTCGCAAGGTCGAAAACCTGCAACAGGCGCCTTGGCAAAAGTTAGAGCCTAAAAAGTGAAGGTTAAAATACCCGAGTGTACCTTAACCGGAACTACGTATGGCTTGATTCCCATGTTTGGGATACGTAGGCAACTTCATCCTGAAGTCCAGCCCCCAACGCTTTCATAGCGCCTCAGTCCATGTAATGGTTTTGATCATCCTTGCCTTCTCTGCATCCGACAGTTCGGTTGTGACAACCGTGAACTACGTAGGCTTGATTCCCATGTCTGGGATACGTAGGCAACTTCATCCTGAAGTCCAGCCACCATCGCCTTCACAGTGACTGTGTCCATATATTGGTTCAGACCATCGTCTTCGGAGTTTAGTCATCACTGACAAAGACCGTTTATAAAATGCTGCGGCATCATCCAAACAAGGGGCAACTTTCCGTTGCCATGCGTTGCTATGAGTTGCCCCGAGTTGCCGTCCAAAACCAGGGGCAACTTTCCGTTGCCATGTCCCCCCTTCAAGCCAGGGGCAATTTTCCATTGCCTCCGATCCGAGGTTGCGCATCTCGAGGGTAGTTCCGTGCTCGTTTAGCATTGACTTGCAAAAATAGTTTTTGAAAATTTTTACTGAAGTTGACTATTTTCTCGAAAACTATTCATTTTCCAAAACGGACCATTTTCTTGGACCCAAAAGGAAAATTTTCAGTGCTCATGGCCTGACTTGCATGATTTTCAAATCAAAAATTGAACAAGTATGTTAATCCGGCTCTCATTTTGGTCAAAACTGTTTTAGAAAAAAGAAATGGTCAAAGTGATGAACTAGGGGCACAGCTGAGTCAGGTATTCTGTCTTTCCCCTGCCGTCCACATACTTGCCAAAAAGGCACCCTATCCACCGAAAGAGGCTTTCCCTATCCGGAATCCCGACTCGACGTCACCGGAAGAAACAGCCGTAAGCTACAATGCTGTGGGTGAACCCACAATTTCTTATTCACCCATCAATCACCCTAGGGAGGGATGAAAAATGAGAGAATAAAGAATAGAGAGGTGCAAGTTGAGAGAAAAGTGAGCAAGATGGTTTTGAGAGAAAAACCGAGCCTGAGGGCCGAGTGATGTGAGAATCACAAATCTGAAAGGGTGGGAATAATACTCGGAGGAACTGGCTCCTTGAGATCTGAGGTCTTTTGTTTTTACAAACACGTCCGTGTGTCGTGTCTTTTGATTTGTCTATCTCAACTTTTGTCTTGAGTCTTTTCCGGGCGTGTCTCGTTATGTTTAGGTCACGCACCTTTTGTTTGAGTCTTTCCCGCTGTGTCCAGTTTTAGGCTCGATACCCCGGTTGCAGAACCTTTCTTAAAAAGTTAAAATCGTTTATGCTCGGAGTGCTGTGCCATTCTCTACATTTTATGCGAAGCAAAAGAAGAAAAGAGAAAATTTGGGGCATCTGAGTGTGTTTCAGTTTCAACCGTTTCAGCTTCCGTAGTCCGTCTTGTCAGATTGGACTGTTTGTTCAGTGTTTGCTGTGTGCAGAATGAACCGAGTGCTGTGTTATGGGCCGTATACAGATTAATCCCCAACAGAGTATGGGCTGTGTGTTCAGGTTAGACAGTGAGTTGCTTGATTATTCTGCTATTGGCTGGTTGGTTATCTGATCATTCCAGTACAAGTGTTCAATTTTCAGACAACAGATCGACTTCATTTACATTGAGGTGTAATATGACATAACATAATGTAATGTGATGCAGTGCATGAGATATACAAATGTAACACTTTTTAGACAAAAAAGTTTGTTTCATTTTATCATCTTTTCATATACATAGTTTTGAAGAAAACAAAAACCCGCCTGCGGCGGTACAAGATGCTGGAGCTACCAACTAAAAAGAAGAAGAAAAAAAAAAAGAGTACAAAAAAAAGAGAGAAGAAAGCAGCAAAAGTCTGGGTCGTCATCAGTAGTCTCAGGCCTGGGGATCTGTCCTCGCCGTCTTCCTAGACAAAGGTCCAGGAGCATCGTCATCAGCACCGTCATCTGAGCCCGAGTCTGAACCGTCTCCGGTCTCCTCCTCAGATGACCCCGCCTCTGCCTCTGCCTCTGCCTCTGCCTCTGTCGACTCGGACTCGGACTCATCATCCTCATCATCAGGAATGGGTGCCCGAGAGCTACTCCCGACATGAGCACGCCCTGCCCTGGCACGGGAATGTCCAGTGTCTCCACGCCCTCCTCGAGCAGGAATAGAGGGCCCAGCTGGAGCACCACCCACCAGAGGGATCTGGAAAGGAGGCTGAAAAGCATAAAAGGCAAATACATCAGAATACTGTGAGCAGTAAATCAGTACAGAATACAGTGAATGAGTACAGTGTATGTATGCCGTGAGCAGTGAATCAGTACAGAATACAGTGTATGTATGCTGTGAGCAGTGAATCAGTACAGAATACAGCGAATGAGTACAGTGTATGTATGCTGTGAGGAGTGAATCA
This sequence comes from Camellia japonica, assembly GCA_030407325.1. Taxonomy (NCBI): domain Eukaryota; kingdom Viridiplantae; phylum Streptophyta; class Magnoliopsida; order Ericales; family Theaceae; genus Camellia; species Camellia japonica. The sequence continues at coordinate 105,276,486 of JAPPVO010000016.1, read as the reverse complement.
GTGCAGAATGCAGCGTATGAGTGCAGTGTATTAAGTGTTGTATCGTGCATCAGATTATGCGAATCAGTTTATGTATGGTTTGAGACTGCGGTCAGAAGAACATACCGGAATGCTGTAAAGGGCCAGGAGGTCGAAGGTCCGCTGTAGCGTCTCCATCATGGAGGCATTCAGCCCCAGAGACTGCCGGATGTACTCCGAAGACGCCTGCAAAAGTATCAGATGCATCAGTATTCTGCGGAATATCAAATCAAATGAAATGCCAATGCAAGATGCGAAATGCAATAATACATACCGGAGGCAAGTCGGGGACATCGACCAACTCGTGATCAGCCGGAGGAGGGGTAAAGGGGATCTGGTAGGTCACCCCACCCTGCCCTCTGTAAGTCAGTGAAGTGGGCAAAGCAGGCCAGCCGGTCCCCCGCCCTCTCTGAACTCCACCTCTACCACGGACTCGGGCTCTCCTCGACGCTCCCGCTCCCGCTGCCGGCGCCGCTGGCCTCTCCCTCTCAGCTCGCCGACCACTGCTCAAGGGTCGCATAATGTAGGTCTGGACGTACTCGGCATAGTCGCCCTCGTCTCTGTGACGCTCCGCGCCCCAGCCAACGGTATACTCTCTCAGGTGCGCGAGGGAAAGCCTCTCTGTATGCCTCATATGTGTAGGAGGCGGACCCGGAACTATCTGCTCCGGTAAACCCAGGGTCTGACGCAAGAAGCGCTCCCCCAGGTACCAAGCCCGACAGACCGGACCCTCCAACAGAATCCGAAGACGGGCAGTCTCCTCTGCGCCCTCATAGTGATCCCTCACCACGGCCGGCAATGGAGCCCAAGGCTGCCAGGTGATCTGCGGGTACAAATGCAGTTTGTTATCTATCTGTTATCAAAAATACAGTGCGATGCAAAGCTTAAAACAAGCTCTAAAGTTGAACATACCTCCGCGGCGGTGATGGTGTCGAAGTAGCGGCGGAAGAAAATAAAAGACTCCCGGGGCTCCGCACACACCGCACATCAAAGCGATGAGAAAAGGGGACGTCGAGCGGGATCTCCACATCGGGTACTGGGGCAAGCCTGGGAAAGTAGGCGTAGACCCACAACTGCAGAACAGATATCAGTATGACTATCAGATAAAGCAGAATACAGAATAAGGCAGAAATGGCAGAGCCGTGTGTTGTGCAGTGTATTATGCAGAGTGTACAGTGTGTGTGCAGTGTACAGTCAGTGTAAAGCAGATTATATGTGTGTGCCGCGTGTGCAGTATATAGTCAGTAAGAGGTAGACCATACAGTGTACAGAATACAGAAAATGTAAAGCAGAAAACAGAAATGTAAAAGGGGAAGAGGATGTACCTCCCAAGCTCGCCAGTAGCCGCCAAGAAGCTGTCCGCTGAGGCGGGAAGAAGAGCTCATGTAACCGTATAAAGTGGCCAAGCCTGCGCCACCCCAGTCGTAGCGGCGGATCCGCCTGACATCCACCAGTGCGCTCAACAGGCATAGAGGCACGGTGTTCGCCCGGTCGGCGAAAAGGGTCGTCCCGAGCAAAAACATGATGAAGCCCTGCGCATACTGATCTACCTCCTCTGGGGTCATCTGCGCCTCCTCCGCCAAGGCTGGCTGAGTCCTGAAGTAGCTCTCGAACCACGAGTATCTGACAAACCCTGCCCGAGCAAGGGGTGGCTGAGTGCCGAGCAGGTACAGCTGGGCGGCGTCCCACTCATCCATATCCGTGTCAAAGGGGATCGGATCACCCCCTACCCCGATGCCGGTAAGCATCGAGAAGTCATAAGGGGTCATCGTCATGTCCCCTGCGACGGAGAAGTGGAAGGAGTTGGTGGTATCCCACCACCTCTCCACTAAAGCAGCAAGCAAGGGCCTGCAGGTGGTAAGCTGGGAAAGCCCCCTGCAAAAGATGCCGAAACCCGCCTCGTCGACGATCTGGAGAACCGCGTCTGGCAACTCCACATACCAATCTCAGGCGACGACGTTCCCATACCCGCGGATGGTATGGGAGTCCCCCTGTAATCAAAAACAACAATGGCGAAGCAATATTCAAGATGCAATTTTGAGAAACATACAGATATATAGGATGTGTGCATGTTTTTCAGATTCAAACAGACATTGGGTGTCAGTGTGCTAGCAAAGAACTACAGCATATGATGTGTCAGCGTGTTTGAGTGGATCAGGGTAAATACAGCATTCAAGCAGATACCGGGTGTCGGTGTGCTTACAGTGAAGTACAGAGTATGTTGCGTCAACGTGTTTGAGCAATTCAGGGCTAGTGCAGTGTGTGTGCGCGTGTCACATTCAAACAGTTATCAGTTGCAAGTCTGTTCACAGTCAACTACAGTGTATAGTGCATCAGTACATTTCGAACTAAGCAGTTAAAGAACGAATAAGCATTCTACATTGCGGAAAATTGAAACCGGGGAAAGAATGTACCTTCCGAGGCGCCATGTGACAGGTGTGACTCCGGCTCACGAAGTAGTAGCTCGGGTGCTACGCCCCTCTCGAAGCTCCGAAACTGGCGTAGTCCATCAGGGAGCATCACGTGAACCGCCGGTCTGTAGGTCTCCGGATCGAATGGCCGGATGCGAAGCGGTAAGGGCTCGGCCTCGGGATCCATCTCGAGCTCTGGGGGGTCCCGCCCTGTGGAAGGTCGTCCGCCATCTCGAAGAGAATGTGAAAATGGCCGAAAGAGGAAAATGGGCGAGAATACGAGAAGTCAACAAAAAGTCAACCCCGAGAGGGCCGGAAATGGCCGGAAAAGCCGAGGTGCGGAAAAGGCACAGATGTCGAGAAAAACTCGAGGGAAACAAGCCCCGAGTGGCGGAAATCAAAAACGGGACACCGAAACGAAGTTTCGTTCGGTTGAAAATGTCCGAAACGCGAAGGAGATCGCGAATCGAACAACGAAACGGGAGCTAGAACGCAAGAAAATGAGAGAATCAAAGGAGGAAAACACTCTAGAAAGAGAGAGAGAGAATTTTCGAGCAAGGGGAAGTGAAGAAAATAGGGCTAGGAGCCCTATTTTAAAAGACCCGTAGCAAAATGTCAAAACTGCCCCGATACAGGAATTCTTTGCCGGTCGGCCACATTCTTTGCCGGTCGGCAATATATTGTGCCGATGGAATTGTATGAAGGCCGATGGACGGCCGGTGATGCATTTTGATGGCCGGTGGTTATCCGGTGGTGTCCTACAGTGGTTTTTGAGCCTTCTACCTCCTTGTTTGGGTTATATGTGTGGTTCAGGGCCCTCATTGCTCAAAACAGTGCAAGACAGTGCACTTCCGAAGCTCAACCGGCCTCCGTTTTGACTTTGGATCGCATCTTCAGTGCGTGGCACTCGGATTTGTGCAACCTTCCGTATCCTTTTGGCTTTTACAGAACTCGAAAGTTGCCCCCATGTGCATTTGGCATGCATTCAATTACGCCGTTTAGCGCATTGCATTGTCTTGCGTATCGCATTTCATTCGCGTTATCCGACGCAACGCGTCGTTTCGCGCGTCCTATTGCATTTGGCATACACTCATTGTTCGCGCTATTTTGCGCACCTCACATGCATTGTCATGCGCCGGTCCGGCGGGACCTAAAACACGCCCGGTCCGGCGGGACCAAAAACACGCACGGTCTGGCAAGACCTTAAACCCGCTCAGTTGCATTGTCTTGCATTTCAAAGGACGTGCGTCGTCACTCACTTGCATCAGCGTGCGTTGTCATGCATCTCTAAAAACCGCGCTTAGTCACGCATTTCAAAGTTCGCTCGCATTGACATGCATTGCCCCAGATTGGGTCCGGCGGGACTGAAAACACGCCACGGTCCAGCGGGACCAAAAACATGTGCGGTCCGGAAAGACCATAAACCCGCTCGGTCGCATTGTCATGCGTCTCAAAAGCCGCGCGTTGTCGCGCATCTCGAGATCATACATTCTCAGTTCATTTGCATTGTCATGTATCTCAAAAGCCGCGCATTGCCGTGCATCAAAAATCATGCATTGCCATGCATTTCAAGCAACTTGCGTTGTCGCGCATTCCATGCAACACGCATTTCATGCATCATTTGCATTCCAAAAAACAAAAAAAAAAACAACAAAAAACATGCATTGTTATGCATACATTTTGCATCCTGGTCTAGGAGACCTTAAATCCTATAAAGGTGCAATTCCTCTGGTGTTTGTCGTGCCCGAACGACTTTCGGTGGTCTGGTAAAGCCACCCACCTGTGTTTGCGGTGAGTTCCTAGAAGACCAACTGGGACGGTGAAAACTAGAGTTCGAATGGCTTATGCCTAGAACGTAAAGGTTCGGGATTTCCGAGACTAAAGTCTGGTTTAAATACCCAGGGGTGTACCCTCGGCTTGAAATCTGTATGGAAGCCCCATAGGTTGAGGCAGCATGTCTACGCCTCAGTTCTGGATACTGAACCAACCTAGTATATCGCCCTGTCGGTAAGATAGGGAAAGCTGCCATCATAGCCATTGCATCATACTGCATTGTCATGCATTTCATTGTAAGTATTGCATTTACATCCATTCCATTGCATATTTGTAGATAGTGCATTGTAGTTTGCATGCATTTGCTGCATCACCCTCCGCCTACGGCTTGCGCCTTTCCATGTTGAGCTTGGTCTGGTATGTGCCCATACTTCTTGTGTCAAAACATAGTTCAGTAGACCGTTCTATGTCAGACGTGGCTTGTATGTGTACATGCCTTTCTTAGGCAAAACAAGGTTTGGCCGTGAGCCTTATCCGCTGTAAATACTACACCTGCATCCATTGCATTTCCCCAGCAGACCGCATCTGCACTCCATTGCATATTTGTAGATATTGCATTATAGATTGCATGCATTCACTGCATCACCCTCCGCCTATGGCTTGCACCTTTCCATGTTGAGCTTGGTCTGGTATGTGCCCTTACTTTTCACATTAAAACACAGTTCTGCATGTGTACGCGCCTATTCCACACTGGTATGTTGGTTTGAGGGTTGCGACACCTTTTCTGTGTTAGGCATGGCTCGTATGTGTACTTGCCTTTCCTAGGCAAGATTTGGTTTGGCTGCATGCCATATCCATTGTAGGTATTACATTGTAGTGTAATTCTGCATCCGGCATTAGGATCATCATTCTTTCTAGCGGGTCGTTACCCCACTTATGTCATCCCCCAATACTCGTTCTTGTGTCCGTCTACATTACTCATAGTTCAGTAGACCGTTCTATAGTAGACGGACTTGTTACCTCCATCAATCTATTTGACATACGTGTGGTTTCGAATCGCTCATGATTGGATCATGATTCAATTGCTTTGCATATAGTTTGCATTGTTTCAATTGCATTGCATTTTCATTTGCATTATTTATACATTGCAGTGTATATATTGCACATCATTTTGCATTCACATTGCATTGTCATGCATGTTGCTAACCATATCATACCTGTTAAGTTTGTTTTCTTTACAGCCACGATATTGTATGTACGGTTCATTTGCGACTGGTGGAACCAGGCGAACCGGACAGGTATTGTATCCTCCGCGTGAGACGTATCGAGAATTGCATAATTCTCTTACATCCTTTCTGCATTGTAGTGTAGTTTGGTGTATGCTAGCTTAAAACCGTCGCACGTGTGCTTCGTTACAGCTTTTCTTTGCATTATCATAAGTTATGCTTGGCTTCTTGCATTTTCAGTTGCATTTTGCCCCTGCCTTCAGGCACATACCTTGTTTGTCTTGCATGTTTGTCTAAGTCTTCGGCCTTGTCAAAAATGGGTCGTCTCTGGGTTTTAACATTCACTCCCGTCATTGTTATGACTTTCGAGTTCTGTCAAAGAGGGGCAACTATAGACACCCCATTTTTGACCGTCCTCAAGACTTGGACGTCACCGTTCGAACACCCGGTGATCATCCATGTTTGTGTTCGTTTGGAGTTCCCGGAAGTCTCGGCTCCGCGCCTCGCCTCAGGATCTCCGAACTCGACTGTTTAGTGTCTGATTTCGCACCAAACACTTGTTTGTTGCCTTGGAGGGGCAGGGAATGCCTTGTGAGGCATCCCCACACATCACCGACCGTGGCTAGAGGCCACCGGCTGGTGTTTTGTTGCCATCGGCAATGTATATTGCCGATCGGCATTGTTTGTTGCCGGTCGGCAGTTAATTTTGTCAAAATGGCAATTTTGAGCAGCCGACTACTGTTCATCCGCTTTTGCAGATATTTTCAGACAGTTGTCTTGCATTTTGTTCCCCTCCATACACGTGTATGGAGGGATGGCTTCCTTGTTAGCTTCTTGAGTAAGCTTTACAAGATTGGTTTGCCTATAAGAAGAGGGCTCCTCTCTTGGCATTAGGGTTAGACATTTTAGAGAGAAAAACATTGTTAGAAGCTCTGGTTCTAGGGTTAGAGCTTATATATATTCTATCTCTATATCTCTCTCTTGAGTGTTCTAGGTGTATTTGTTCATAGTATTGCACACAAACACCTACCATTACACCTTCCCTTGGCTATTGAGGTTCTAAGGGATTGTTTTCAGAGTTTTGGAGCCGGTTTGGAGCTCAAGAAGCTGCTGGAGCTTCATTTGTGAAAGAGGTCTTCAAGGGTAACAATCTTACCCCTTTTTCCCCCATTCTTGCATAGCTTGTTAGCGTATCTTAGAACTGTTTTTGAGCTTAGTGTATAACATAAAAAAGTTCTGTTTCTGGGCCCTCTAAATAGTTTGTTTAGAGTGCTTTGTGGTTTGGAGGTGTTTGACCCCTCTTAGCCTTGAGGGGCTCCATTTTGTGCTATTTTGAGTGAGCTCCGGGACTTTGGTGTTTGGGCCTCCTCACCACTGAAATCTTGAGGGAGTGAAGTCCCAAGAAGGAGAGGGCCACCCCCTCTCCTTATTATCCTTGAAAAGGGCCATTTTTGCCTCTTTAATGAGCACCTAGCTAAGCCTCATGTTGACCATGCCTTGGCTGCTATTTATGCTTATTTTACCATGAAATAGCATTGTTGCATGTGGGTTTTGGTACACCATGTTAGTTTAACATACATGCCATGTAATGCCTTGTTGTTGCCTTAATATGCCTTAGGTTGTAAACCATTGTTCTAGCATGTTTTAGGCTTGGCTTTGTGAAGCTTTTGTGCTTATTTTGCTATGTTTGAGGTCTGTCCTTAGTTGTTTGGGTCGACTTTGGCATGCTTAGTATAGCCCCTTTGCATTTTGGTTTGTTGGCAAGTGTGTGAATGTATAACATGCATCCTGACCTTAATTTAGTGGGTTAGGATCATTTGCCATGTTATTTCAGTCCACTTAGCATGCTTGTATGCTTGCATTTCATAGCTTCTTTGATGCTTCAAATGTTTGTGTTGTATGCTCCATGTTAAGCATTTGTGCATGCCTTTATACTTGAGTCACTTAGATGCCATCTAAGTGTTCCTTGGGTGTTGTTTAGGTCTGCATTAGACCTATTTTAAGTCCCCTTGGTCTTGTGAGGCTTGGTTGACTTGGCCTTGGTTTAAGCCTCTTGGCTCGCCTCAAGTTTTGGACCTTGTTTGCATGCCATGCTTGTCTTGTTCATTTGGTTTGGCACCATTTTAGCATAATTTCAGAGCTTTCCATTGCATGTTAACGGTCCATGATTATCTCTTTTAAGTGTGCTTAGAAGTTGTTTCAATATGCTTAAGTCTTGAACCATGTATCCATGCATGCTTGTATGTACATTTGCCTTCATGTGCTTAGCATTATGGCCACTGTTTTGGGCCTAATTGGAGCTGCCTAAATCATGTTTAAGTCCATCCTATGCTTGCTTGCATGCTTACCTTGCAAGTTTGTTTGCATACTTGCTTGTATACCTTGTATGCTCATGTTGCATGCTAGTTCATATGCTTAGGTTGCATTCCATCTAGCATGCATGCCTTGTTCCTTGATCTAGTGATAGGAATTGGGCCTCCTTTGTTTGTTGGTTTGCATTGCATTTGACATCAAAATGTGCACACTTGGTCCCTTGGGCCATCACGCATGGAAATGCGCGGTTGATGGTCCGAGAACCAATGAGCATGCCCCTTTGAGTCACTAACATGATAAGGGACATGATTGGTGCATATATGGCTTGAATTGCATTGCCATGCAAAGCTCTGTCCTCTGCTGCTGTCAAACAGGTTCTGCAGGAACTTTTTGTAGATCGACTGAACATAGTGCCGACCGGCAAACAATTGGTGGCCGATGGATTCATTCTCAGCCGACGAACATCTCCTACGGCCGGTGGCCATTCTATCCAGCCGGTGGTACTGTACAGTGTTCAGAAAGGCAACCTTGAGATTTTGGCAGTCTTCAGAGGAGTATAGCAGGGAAAACAGAGGCAGATTGCGCATGGCAGTGCGCTTCCGAGCAAGACCGAGCATGCATTGCATCAAGCTCTCCTCCCGAGGCTATTTACTGTTTTCCCTAGATTAGTTAATTTGCTTAGCTAATCAGATGGCTTGTAATATTTTATTAGCTTGTAGGTTAATTATCTGTAATATTTATTTGGTCCCTCCGGGCGAGGGCGAATCTGTAATAAGTGTGGGTGCGTGTGTGTGCATGTCTTCCAATCCCCACTTCTTTCTTCCCTTTTATTTACCCGCTTATGATGGTAGATTAGGGCATGTTTAAATTAGCATACCTTATGCTATGCATGCGTTCATCCATACATTTGTCTTGCATGCACCGGGCTCGGTACATCATGCTAACTGCATTTGTACTTCAATTCCAAATTGAATACGTGCATCAATTGATTGCATTTCACATGTCATGTTTAGGTTAGCCGAGCCTACCCTAATTGCATCCTGTATGTGTTGCATTAGTCAATTTGACATGAACTAGGACCATGCATGTTTGCTAACTAGTTTATTGTTTTGGCACAGAGTACGATGTAAGTATTTTCATGCTTTAGCATATCGCATGTGTGTGAATGCTATCATGACAGCATGCTTACCATGTGGCTAGATGCTTATGTGATAAACTGTTTGAATGCATGGGGGTGAAGGTTGGATTCTCTGATTTGGAAAAACTCATTGAAATCTGTATTTTAGCCTACTTGCGAGTAGCAAATCCCAAAGCGTTTTCCAAAAACAAACGGATATGCAATGCTTGTTTCCAAATTAGGCGATCTAGTCTATACTTGTATGCTGTGCGCATCACATAGTAATCCTAGGCTAATTAACTGGAATAAGAGCACATAACGTTTTCAAAAATGGATATCACAGTTAGTAGAGGCCGGTCTTCGGACCGGGCGAGAGGGGGTGCTCATAGCTGACCTTTCCCAATCGTACCCAAGTTCCCGAGCCGAGACAACTTTGGTGATGACGGACACGTGGCCTTTGGCACCGAGTCAGGGTTTCCTAAATTTCCCTATTAAAAAATATTTAGGTGGCGACTCTGTATCTGGTAAAGCAGTCCATGTTTGGCACTTCTTTCAAAAATCTGTTTCTCAAAACGATTTGCCGGATTTGGACTCTTTGGTTCAGATTTAGAACCGTGACAACAAATCGAGTCCGAACTGTAGTAGAACCCAAATGAACAGAACGGGACTCATCCTCCCGGGGCGTTCGGGGACGTCTACATATGGCACACACAATGCTATATGGACTATGGCATACTCAATGCAACTAACCACCTAGCATACACAATGCGAGGAGTGACACGGCATACACAATGCTAACAACATAACATGCACAACACATTATAACATGGCATACACAATGCAAGATGGGCTTAAACTGATGTGAATGGACCTCAGCCACACTCAAATCAGTGGCCAAAATGATTCAACAAAGGCATGAAAACACACACACAAGCATGCATGCACAAGGGCCTAAACATGGAGCGTACGCCATCAACTCTTCAAAGCATGAAAGGGATGGAAATGCAAGTATGCAAGCATGGAACATGGACTGAAATATGGTTTCCAATGATGCCAAATCATGAGAACAAGCCAAGTAAAGCATGCTAGTGACCCACATACCCAAGGCTAGTAAGCTAGATTGCAAAGAAGCTATACAAAGCATGGCAAGCATGACTCCAAAGACCTAAGAAAGACCTTAATCATGTTAAAACATGACCAAAAACTTCACAAAGCTAAGCCAAAATATGCAAGCATGGTGGTCCAAAGGCAAGATGCATTTCTAGGCAAAATAGAGGAATACAAGGCAAGTGTATGGTGCATGCCAAGGGTCGACAAACCAACATGGGACAAAGATAAAACATGCTAAATAAACACCAAATAACCTCTGAAATAAAGTCAAACAAAGCTAGGCATGCATGCTACCCTTATGAGCCAAAAACACAAGCATATGAGACACAAAGGGAGAGGGGTGTCCCTCTCCTTCTTAGGACCTTAAACCACCATCCTCACCACTGAAATCCCTCAAGATTTCAGTGGTGAGGAGGCCCAAACAAGGTGGTCCCGGAGCTCACCAAAAATAGCACAAAATGGGGCCAAACAAGGCCTAAGAGGGGGTAAACAACCCCAAACACAAAAGTGGTCTTAAACAAACTTCAAAAGGAGCTCAAAATAAGACTTTTTTCAGTTTATGACAAAGCCCAAAAGAGCATGCAAGATAGGCTAAAAGTGTGTGCAAAAACAGGGAATAAAGAGGGTGAGAAGTGTTACCCTTGTAGCCAAAAGGGGACAGCAGCTTCTTTGGACAAAAACCAGCTCCTTTAGCCTCTGAAAATGGCCTCAAAGATCCTTAGAGTGATGGTGGAGGTGTTAGGATAGGAGGTGGTGTGTAATGGAGCCAAGAACTAAGCACTTTGGAGGCTTGGATGTAGAGATATCAAGAGAGATATATGTTTTGTCTTAGACAAAAAGCGTTGGAACCCTTGCAATGGAAGAGGAGCTCTTCTTTTTATAGAGGAAGAAGGGTCCAAGCTTCTCTTAGAAGCTTGGAGCAAAAAGGGCCAAGAAGGCCAAGCTTCTTGGAGAAGCTAGGCAAAAGGGCTAAGCTTCTTCGAGAAGCTAGAGCAAAGGGTTCAAGCTTCTTGGAGAAGCTAGAGCAAAGGTGCAAAAGGTTCAAGCTTCTTGGAGAAGCTAAACCAAGGGTTCAAAAGGTTCAAGCTTCCTCGAGAAGCTAAAAACCAAGGGTTCAAAAGGTTCAAGCTTCCTCAAGAAGCTAAAAACCAAGGGTTCAAAAGGTTCAAGCTTCCTCAAGAAGCTAAAACAGGGTTCAAAAGGTCCAAGCTTCCTCAAGAAGCTAAAACAAGGGGTTCAAAAGGTTCAAACCCCCTCAAGAAAAGGTCTCGGCCAGAAAAAGTGGCTAATCGGCCAACAAAGTTGGACGACCGACCACAAAATGTGCCGACCGACCATCAATAGTGCCGACCGGCCATCACCAATGGCCGGTTGCAAGGAAACAAGGCCGGTGGCCTCAAGCCATGGCCGGTGAGGTGTGGGGATGGCCAACAAGCCATTCCCTGCCCCTCAAAAGTAAAACACAAGTGTTTGGTGCAAAACCAAACACAAAATAGTCGAGTCGAGAGATCCTAAGGCAAGGCATGTAGCCGAGACCTCCGGGAACTCAAGACGAACACAAACATGGATGATCACCGAGTGTTCAAACGGTGACGTCCAAGTCTTGAAGACGGTCAAAAATGGGGTGTCTACAATGAGCTTTTGCTTTAACTGTTGTTCCGGTTTACTTTCACGCTTGCATTTACTTTCCATTTGCAGTATAACATTTTCTGGCCGAGATACCTATCTCGGTCTTAACCTTGGAACCTATCTGGTCATACCTGCCAACCTCTTCAGCCTAGGTTATTACCTAGGCTGAAGATTACCAAAAGTTGTTTATTCCAGCTAGTCATTCTTTAGCCTTGATCCTTATCTCGGCTGAGGAGTACTAAGTGTTGGTTTTTCCAACCAATCCACTCTTCAGCCTAGATCCTTATCTCAGCTGAAGAGCAGTAAGTGTTGGTTTTTCCAGCCAACCTCTTCAGCCCAGATCCTAATCTTAGCTAAAGAGAGCTCAAAGTTGATTTTTTCTGCCAACCCTGAGTGAAGTGTTTGGTTTTTCTAGCCAAACGTCCTGCAGCCTGGATCCTTATCCTTGGCTTAGGAGAAGTAAGTGTTGGTTTTTCCAGCCAACCTCTTCAGCCCAGATCCTAATCTTAGCTGAAGAGCGCACAAAGTTGGTTATTCTGGCCAACTCTGCTTTTGTTGCCCCTAGCTCACTAAAACGACTTTTACAGAGTAGAACAATTATGCTGAAAAGAAAACTATTTGTTTTATTGAGGAAAAAGAAAAATTACAAGTATTTTAAAGAAAAAGCTAAAAATAAAATAGTTTGAGATTGGCAGTATTCCATGGCCTGGGAATGGCTTTGCTATCTTCATCTTCCAAGTGGTATGCCCATTTTCCTGCTAATCCAACCACTTTATATGGTCCTTCCCAATTAGGCCCTAACTTGCCATCTCCGGGTACCACGGTGTTTCCCATCACTTTGCGCAGTACCCAATCTCCAATCTTGAATTGCCTTGGATGCATTGACTTGTTATACTTTCTGGATAACTCTTGCTGGTATGAGGCAATGTGAACCAATGCTCTTTCTCTTCTTTCTTCTGCAAGGTCGAGCTCCAATGCTATGGCTTCTCCATTTAAGTCTGGATCAAAATTTTCACTTCTAATTGTGGGGAGGCCAACTTCCAGTGGGATTACTGCTTCCATGCCATAGGCCAAGGAAAAAGGCATTTCTCTAGTAGACTGCCGAGGTGTGGTGCGGTAAGCCCATAAAACATGAGGGAGCTCTTCCGCCCACTTGCCTTTTGCTTTCTCCAGTCTTTTCTTCAATCCATCCAAGACGACTTTGTTTGATGCTTCCGCCTGGCCATTCGCTTGGGGGTACGCTGGTGTAGAATTGTAGAATTCTATCTTGTACTCTTCACAATAGCCTCTAAAAATTTTGCCGTCGAACTGAGTGCCGTTGTCAGATATTAGAGCTTTTGGTATGCCGAACCGAGTGATGATATTCTGCCAAACGAACTTCTTCACATCTTTCTCCTTTATTGATGCTAGTGCTTCTGCCTCCACCCACTTTATGAAGTAGTCTGTTGCTGCAAGAAAGAACTTTCTGTTGTCGGGTGCCGTTGGAAGTGGTCCTACTATGTCCAAGCCCCACATTGCGAAGGGATATGGGCTAGTTAATGGTAGTAGTTCTCTAGCTGGCTGATGTATTTGGTGTGCGAACTTCTAACATTTCTCGCACTTCTTGACATACTTCTCTGAATCTGCTTGCATGTAAGGCCACCAATATCCGTGTGAAATTGCTCTGTAGGCTAAAGATCTTCCTCCTTGGTGGCTGCCGCATATGCCTTCGTGAATCTCGAACAGGAATGCTTCGACCTTTCTGGGATGAACACACTTCAGGTAAGGTCCTGTGAAGGATTTCTTGTACAAGGCCATTGATGGGGAGAGCCAAAATCGCTGTGATTTTGCTTTTATTTTGTTGGCCTCCTTCTTCTCTTCAGGTAAAATGTCGTCTTTTAAGAACGCTATAATGGGATCCATCCATGAAGGGCCTAGTTCGGCACAACATACCTCTGCCACTTCGGGTTCTTCAATGCTTGGTCTTGGTAAGAAGTCGATCAGTAATGGATGTGGGATGGATGTATCTGCCATTGAAGCGAAGCCTGCTAGCTCGTCTGCTCTGCTGTTTTCTTCTCGGCCAATCTGCTCTATCCGCACTACTTCGAACTTCATGATCTCCTTTCTGACTAACTCTTGGTACTTAGCCATCCTTTCATCCTTTGCCTCGTAGTCACTTGAAATTTGGTTTACCACTAGCTGGGAGTCACTGTAAACCATTAGCTCGACTGCCTTCATGTAGAGTGCTGATTTCAGGCCTGCTAAAAGTGGTTCATACTCCGCCTCGTTGTTTGATGCTGGGAAGCCAAGGTTGACTGCGTGGTCCACTACTAGGCCGTCTGGTGAAATGAGGACTATGCCTAGTCCTGCACCGTGCTTGTTGGACGCTCCATCCATGAAGAGCTGCCACATCTCTCCCACGAACAGTTTCCAGCAAGTGGAGGGATCAGATGATGCCTTGGGGTCATGAGTGTTGCTGGTATTTTCTTCAAAGTCCACACTTTCTGTTTGCCCCTCATTATTTGATTGTACCAAGGCTTTACTTGTTTATGAGTCTTTGCTTGGTGTAGCATGGTTTGCTTCTTCCTCCCTTTGTTCATTTTGGTCTGTCCTGGGATGTGGCTGGGTATTCTGTATCAGGGGTTGTGCTATTTCGGCGACACTTTCTGTCCCCATTTTGGTTGTACCAGTTAAGTCAACTGGGCAGATGTGATGACTTCCTAGTGTAAATTCTGCCACAAAGTCTGCCAAGGCTTGGGCCTTTATTGCGGTTCTGGGTTGAAACTTGATGTCAAACTGTCCCAACTCCACTGCCCACTTCAAGATTCGCCCAGAAAAGTTCGCCCTCTCAAACAAAGCTTTTAATGGAAAAGCTGTGAGGACGATTATGGTGTGGGCGTAGAAGTAATGCGACAGCTTCCTTGAGGCCATCATCAAGGCTAAGGTCAGTTTTTCCAATGGTAAGTACCTGGTTTCTGCGCCCAGCAATGCCTTGTTGACATAAAAGATGGGCAGATGTTGGATTCCTTCTGCTCGAACCAACACTGCGCTAATTGCGTGCTGTGAAACTGCCAGATACAAAAAGAGCTCTTCTCCAGGTATTGGGGTTACTAGCAAAGGTGGAGAAGACATGTATTCTTTCAAACTTTCTAGGGCGCGGTCTCATTCTTCGTCCCACTCAAACTTGGCCTTTAAAGCTTGAAAAAATGGTCGACATCTGTCTGACGACCGACTTATGAACCGGTTGAGCGCAACTGCCACGCTGGTGAGATACTGCACTTCTTTTACTGAGTTGGGCCGCTCTAGATCCTAGATTGCTTTGATCTGAGAGGGGTCTTCCTCTATACCTCGGTTGGTCACCAGGAAGCCTAGGAATTCGCCTGATTCTACGCCGAACGCACACTTAGACGCATTAAGGCGCAACTTGTGTTTCTTCAAGATCTGAAACATTTCACCTAGGTCCCTGAGATGGTCCTTTTCATCCTTGCTTTTGACCACCATATCATCTATGTATGCCTCCATTGTTCTGCCTAACAATGGTTCAAACATCTTGGTGACCATCCGCTGGAATGTTACCCCTACGTTTTTTAGGCCAAAGGGCATGACCTTGTAGCAATACAGTCCTCTTAGCGTTGTAAAGGATGTGACCTCCTGGTCTGGTTCATACATAGCGATCTGATGGTAACCTCTGTACGCATCAAGAAAGCTAAGTCGATTGTGCCCTGCCGTTAGGTCTACCAGTTGGTCTATCCGTGGTAGGGGAAAGTTATCCTTTGGGCATGCCTTGTTGACTGTTTTGTAGTCCACACAGACACGCCATTTTCTGTTCTTTTTTGGCACTACTACAGTATTAGAGATCCATCTGGGGTAGTGCACCTCTCTGATAGCTCCTACCTCCAGCAGGTTTCCCACTTCTTCCGCCACTATCTCGGCATGGTGGAGTGCTGATCTGCGAGTGTGTTGTATAATTGGTCTGGCAATTGGGTGGACGTTCAATTGGTGACAGATGAAGTTTTGGTCAATGCCAGGCATATCATACGGCGTCCAGGCAAACACTTCGATGTTAGAGGTCAAGAATTCCATAACCTCTATCCTCTCAGTGCTGGACATAGATGAGCCAAGCAAAAAGAACTTTTCCGGGTTCTTTTCATCTATTCTTACCTGTACCAAGTCTTCCACTGCCTTCTGGTCAGCGGCTTTGCCAACATCCGCAAATAATTCATTGCTCTCAGGTTCTTCCACCATCTGTACATACCCTTTGGCAGCTCGGCTGCCATTTATTGTGACGAAGCATTGTTTGGACATAATTTGGTCTCCATAGACCTCTTTGATTACCCTGGCTTCGTTAGGGAACCGTAGTACTTGATGGTAGGTTGACGCTACCGATCACATGGCATGCATCCATGTCCTACCCAAGATTATGTTGTAAGTGGAAGGGACTTTCAAGACCCAGAATTCCACTTACTTCGTCATGCTTCCTACTCTGACTGGGAGGATTATCTTGCCCACTGGCCACTTTGGCATTGAATTGAATCCGATCAAGGGAGACGTTGTAGGCGCCAAGTCTTTGTCCTCTAGTTTCAGTTGTTTGAAGGTTTCGTAATACATTATCTCACACGAGCTCCCTTGGTCGATCAAAATGCGCTTGATGTCATAATCCTTGACGCGGAGAGTGATGATCAGTGCATCATTGTGAGGGCAGTATATTCTTGCCAAGTCTCTGTCTCAAAAAGATATGACATTCGTGGCCTCTGTTCTCCCATTTTTTATGGCAGGTTGTGCACTTAATACCTCCCTTAGGTGCTTAGCCTTCTTGATCATGCCTCTAAGCTCACATACTTGCTCAGGTTCGAATACCCCATAGATTACGTTGATTACGCCTTGAGGTGGGGCATCGATCGACATTCCGTTTGGGTTATCGTGGTTTTGGGGGGCTGGCTGCGTCCCTCCTTCTATGTACTGGTCTAGATGCCCAGCTGTTACTAACTCCTCCAGATGCTATCTCAACGGCGTGCAATTCTCAGTGCGATGCCCTTTTTCCTTATGGAAGGTACACTGGGATCTTTCGTCATAGTCCTTTTGTGCCTCTCCCAACTTAGCTGGCCATCAGACGAAAGTTTCATCGCATATCTCACTGAGAATTCGATAGATCAGTTTTTTGAACACTGTGGTGATGGCAATGCGGACTTTTAACCACCTTTTATCTTGGTCATCTCCGTTGTCCCGCCTGCCTTGCCCGTTCCTACTTGGGCGTTCTATCGCGTTGACTTTTGTCATAGTCTTTTTATCTGGCATTGCTGTTGTGCCAGATTTTGCCTTAGCACGAGCGCCATCCTCTTCCACGCGAATATGTTGGTGAACTCTCTCCATTAAGGCCTCCATCGTGAGGGGTGGCGTCATAGTAATTGAGTCCCCCAACCTATTTCTGACTGGAAGACCTCTTTTGGCTTGCGCGATGGCGAGATTTGTGGGGCAATCTCCTATCTGGTTGAAGGTTTCCCAATAATGACCGTTGTAGGATCTCAACATCTCTCTGTCGCCCATGTCAATGGAGAGTAGCTGATTGATCTCTACTGGTGTTTTGGTGTTCGTTCTAAACCTTGTCATGAACGCCTCTGCCAATTGTGCCCATGAGGCAATGCTGCCTTCTGGTAGCCTTTCGAACCAAGTTAAACCTAGGTCGCCAAGGCTGGATATGAATAGGATGCACATTAAAGCGTCGTTCCGCCGGTATATCGCCATAACCTGGCGAAAGTGGCTTAGGTACATATAGGGGTCTGTCTTCCTCTCATACGTGGTGAATTTGGGCTGAAGAAAGCCTGAAGGTAGGGGCGCGTTCTCAATCGCTGGAATGAATGGCGAGGTCTGCAGCCTTGCTAATGCCTTGTCTGTTGGTTCGTAAGCAAGGCGCGGTATTGGCATTCCTACCTCGACGCTCCCATGCGTTCGAGGAGCCAATTGCTGAAGGGCTGAAACTCTACGTGGGTTGCGCGCCCTGGTATCTTCTTTCCATCGTGCCCTTTCTTCTAGCACAGTTCACAAATTGGACAATCTAGGCAACTCCGTCTGCCTGGATGACGTCTGGTGCGTGCACGAGGGCCGATAGGTGCTTCCCTCAAAGTATGACCTCTTAGTTCTCGTTCTCTCAGACCTGGAGTAACGAGTCCTGGGAGTCCTTGTCTATCTGTCGCCTGTTCTCACGCTCCTGCTCTCTGCTTGTGATGGTGTGGTATGCCTACCACGATCTTCCGAGTGGCGAGGGGGTGTGTTACTTTTGCGCCCCTCTCCTGTCCCCACCCCTTTTCCTTTCATCTGGCACTTCATTGACTCCATGTTCGCCGCCATCCTTCGTATCAATTCGTTCTGCTCCTTCACGCGATCCTCCAGAACTTGAGAGTCGATCATCCGCCTCTGTCTTTTAGGACTTCGTGAGCGAGATTGACGAGGGCTGTTAGCCCGCCTCCCCCTAGCATCCCTCCTGGGGTTTTGTCGCTGGGGCTCTAAATCCGCCATGGGAGGGATAGAAGGTAAACCTTCGCGCCTCCCACCCCCCTCTGGTGTTTGTTTGTCGATGGCAGACTGCGGCAAATCTTCATTGTGCGCCATCGCTTCCGATTAGCGAGGAAAACTTGATCAAGAGGTTTTGTTCATTCTGGAATTCCCACAGACGGCGCCAATTGTACGAGCACAAAATATTGTTCTCGTATGATCCTGCTGATCAAGTCTGCGCTCCTCCGTACGTCGTTGCTTTACTCCCTGAAAACACAAACGTGAGCTAGCCGGCAGGTGTGTGTCGAATACCTCTCCGATGCCTAAGTCAACAAAATAGACAAATAGACAAAAGCTCTGTGTATTCGAGAATCAAAGTTGTGTTACCTCTCCATAGGTGATGTTATGAGCTTTTATAGGTTCTGAATGGCACAATCCTGGTAGGACTCTTATTCCTCCTTGTAGAGTCCTCCTAGGAATCACACTTCTGAAAGATAATGCTTATCCTTCAACACCCCCCTCACTGCTTAAACCAAGTGAGATGGTTTTACCTCGGTAGTATGACAACACGACCGAGCTAACATGACCATGCTAAAGCCGTAGACTAGACCGAGCTCCAACTAGCTTGGTTCTTCCTTTCACTGCGTGTACCTCGGTTTGACATACTCCAACTGGGTTGTTTACTTAATACCGAGCTAACCAAGTATGAAGTAGGAGTTAGCTCGGTGCTCCAACGTACAATGCCAAGCTAGCTTGGTTCTCCTAAGCATAGTGCCTAGCTAGCTTGGCCCACAACCACTTAGCCTTTTAGACCGAAATAAATCTGCTTTTACCTCGGTCCTTCTTGCGGAACAATTACCAAAGAAGTCTCCTACTTAGCTCGGCCCAATTTAGACATAAATTACCCTCTCATCCTCCATCCTTTTCCTCGGTCAAATATGAAACCACAGATCCCACATTGATTTTGAACTAAAACCAGAGATCCCACATTGAGTTTTACAACAAATTATGTAAATATTTATGCAATAATAAATGTTTAATTTTTAAAATTTTGTTAGATATGTTCAATATTAAACTCCTTTTAAAAGTATAATTTTAATCTTTTGAAATCAAATTATAAAAATTAGATGTACATATTAAAAGTTATTTCTCTTTTACAACATACAAAAAAAAAAAATTAAAAAAAAATACAAAAGAATATAATTAGTATATAAATTTGAAAGGAGAAGGTCATGAGGATAAATTTAGTATTTTAAAAAAAAATGACTAGTGTTATAGAGGTATCTTCTATTTTTCATACTTTGGATGATTTTTAGATGATAGGTTGAAGTGGATAATCCTTCATATTTAAAGATATAGAGTGTGAATTGGAGATAACACTATTTCCAATCTTTCACCAAAATTTTCATTTAATTTGATTTCAAATTTGAATAAAAAGTTAGTTGATGTGAACTACTCCAATCAGCTCATTAAATTTTTATCAAAACATTATAAAAAAATTCATTTACCCAAATTTGTCATTTCATCAAATTTGATGAGAAAAGCTCATTTCTAATACTTCATCTTCTTAAATTAATATAGTACTCGTTGAATGTGTAGTTAACTATTTATTTCTATTTTTTAATTAGAAGAAAAAAGAATGAGAACTCTAAAAAGTCTCCTGATGTACCCATAATGGCATGAATATAGAGTTTGTTGGATGGTGTGTTAAAAATTACATAATCAAAATACAAAAAAAAATTAAATAAAAAAAAAGATTAACATTTAAGCTAAAATATAAGCCAAAAAAAAATAATAATAATTGACTAATTTTATGGAGATGCTCTAAAGCTAACTCATTTCATTGTGGGTGAATTGTGATTTTATAGCATTTCTTTTTTAATTTTAGAAAAGAAAATGCCATTCTACAAGTGCATGACACAGTCACTCAGGACATCGAGGAAAAGCTCACAGTTGAGATCGAGCAGAGGATTACCAACAAGTTAAAGACAGAGTTTGAACAAGTGAGAGCGTGGATGGACTTCATAACATTCCAAGGGGGCACAAGTTCTATACAGGTAGAATATAATTAACCAAATGAATATTTTTAAGAAATATTTTTTCCTATGTATTATATTTAATAACAAATATCAAATTTTGTTTATATAGATTTTGGATGTCTCTAGTGGACATCGACAAGTTAGGGAGTCCGTGGGAGATGACACCGAAGATGATGAATTGTTGGATTCTCATGAGCATGTATCTCTTTTCTATTTAGTGCAATATTCACAAACACACATACGGTTGAGGTTAAGGTTTAGCTTACTGAAAATCCTTAGTGATGTTAGGAGGTTGAGGGTGAGCCTAATGAAAACCCGAATATGTTGTATTTATTGCATAATGTCGTATTAGTGGTGTTAGGAGGTTTGAGGGTGAGCCTACTGAAAGTTTGGGACTGTCCATGTCATATAATTAACCATGATCCTCTCTCTTAACATTGCAGGGATTGGCCATGTCATGTTCTAGTGGTTGGGAAGACTCATCTTCTACTGAGATTGATTCATGAATTCTATTAGTTTCAGCTATTACATATCTGTCTTTATCTCCCCACGAGTGATTGCTATCCTCACTGTTGAGTAGCCAAATCAAGGATTCATTCTCATCAACATACAGCAACAAATCCATTTGTGCATAGATTTTATTTACCACATTTCAAGAACATGATGATACCTAAAAATTTATGCATTCAAACATCATTTAATATGACTAACTCTAACTTCAGGTAATAATGTGAGGCTCATACTAAATGATGCACATATTAACTGAGTCATAAAAAGAGCTAACTATTTATTTTATTTTTATCTTTATTTTTTTTATTATTTTTTTTTTGTGTAGAACTTGGATGTAGAAGTGGCTCTGATAAAAAGCTAGTCTGTAGCACTTCAGAATTTTTCCCCTCCGCTCGAGCGCAAGAGTTGACGCTTGAGCGGACTTGTGAGCCTCCCAGTACTTTTGCTGTCTGTCCAGTCGGCGGCTCGAGTGCAAGAAGTGGCGTTCGAGCATAGAACTGTTCCTCCTAGTATCTCGCGTGTTTCCAGGCGGGCCACTTAAGCGCAGGAAGCGACGCTCGAGCGTGGAAAGTGATATTGCCCTTGACATTTTTATTAGTTTATTTGGAGTCTCCTTGTTCCATTTTGGGATGTTGATCGAAATGGTAACATAATGGTAAAGTAAAATTAGGCCAAAAACTTTTATTCGGATAATTTTCCTATGAACAGTCGTCACTCTTTTGCCCTTTTCTTTTTCCACACTTTGAATTTGGGTGTGAGACTAGAACCATTAGAAATCTTGTTTCCGGGGCTTCCATTTCGACACAAGAACGACCTTAAACGGAGTCCGGATAAGAGAGTTATGCATGTTTGAAGTTTTAGTATTTGTGCTGGAAGCAGGTACGCTCGAGCAGGAAAAGAGATGCTTGGGCAGACTGCACGAATTCAGCAACTTAAAAAGTGATTTTCTAGATCATTCTTGGCACTTTCCATTTTCTTTTTCCTTTCTCTCACCGTAGGTCTGAAAACCCTAGATTTTTTACCCAAAATACCTTCCATTCTCCAAAGTTTTGGCCAAGATCTCTTACCAAAAAGTGAAGAATACTTGAAGCTTAACATTTTCAACCGATTGGATTTTAGATTTGCGAAAGGAGGCTCCTGATCTAGCTTATTTGCTTGGTCTTTGAGGTAGGGGTTTCTAGTTCTTCCTCAATACTCTCATTCATAGATAGAATTGTGGTATTTTTTTTTATATGAACACAAAACTTATATTTTTTAGCATAATGTGTTAAATCATGAGATTGGGGTTTATGGTTTGAAATGATGGGTTTTAATTTTTGGGTTGTGATTATGGGTTTATGAAATTGGGTGTATAATTAAATGAAGAGTTGGAATAAAAAGTTTTTGGGTAAAAAACTCTAATTTCCCTTAAAACCCTAGCTTGGTACATGAAGATAGATTATGGTTTTGCTTAAATTGAAATATCATGAAATTGAGGTGTTGAATTGAACATATCCAAGTTTAACTGAATTGTTGGAAGTGTTCGGAAATCTATGTAAAAGCTACGTTTGAACACTTATTGCTGATATTTTAAATCATGTGATAATATGAAACAAAATTTGGGGGAAGAAATTGTTAACAATATGGAATTTGTGATAAGATGATGAAGTGTAGATTTAATAATTTTATTGTGTAGTTAGAAAGTGATTTTATACCTCAAAACTAAAAGCCCAAATTTATGTTTAACTCTAGTTATGAAGTTTTATTTTGGAAAATGAGGATATTTCAATCAACATTTAATTTATAAAATTAAGTCTATGTTGGGTTAAGATAAGTGGGAACAATGATAAATGAGAGATTGTGACATATGACGGTGTTATATGAAGGAGTTGTATCAAAGAAATTAAATGTTGGAGATTTAATTTATAACCTTGGGTAGTAAGTGATAATCAATGTGTTGCAAAAATTGAATTTGAAGACTTGATAATAATATGGAAAAGTAAAGAAATAGTTTGAACTCAAGAATTGTGAAAACTTTATAGATGAATCTTTATGCCTCTATGGATGTGTTGTTGTATTTTTGTTACGAAACAATGAATGATTTGATGGATGATGAAGAAGGTCGTGGAACCTAATTGTACTTGTTAATGTAATGGAATTTTAATATATGATGGATTGTGGTGTTACTTGGGGTCCGTTTCCTGCCGTATTTTGAGCCGGCAAAGCGTGGCGCTTGAGATAGGTTTTGCCTTCCTTCCGGAGTAGCACCCGGTGAAGTGTGTCGTATGTTGTGGTTCTGCGTTCCTTTCGGCTTGTGACCGGTAAAGCGTGAGGTTCCGCGTTCCTTCTGGCTTGTGGCCGGTAAAGTGTGAGGTTCCGCATTCCTTCCGGCTTGTGACCAGTAAAGCATGTGATTCATGGAGATGACTTTTTATTGGATCTGGTATTTGATATGAAAATTAATTGAAAGAATGGAAATTGAAATGGCAATTGGATTAAGGATTGGTGATGATGAACTCAATGGATTGCTTATGACTATAAGGGAAGATTGTCAGTTTCTTTTGTAAATAATTGAGAAGTTGAATTAAAAAGGATTTTTTATTCTTGTATTATGTTTGAACTCTAATCCCTTGGATTTTGATGTCGTGGAGTATAGTAATTGGAAATAGTATAAGAGAAACATGGAAATGAAATGAGAAATATTAAAATGGAAATGATATGAGGAATAATTTGGAATCGGGTTAATAAATTTAAGATGGTGTTCTTTCTTAAGTGTATTTATTTTCAAAGAGAATTTATGGCTTGTTAATGATGAGAGACTACATATATGACAGGGAGTTTTCTTAAAGGTTTAAATGAAATTTTAAGAAAAAGATACTCTTCGTACAATATTTTGAACTTATAAAATGTCACCTTACAATATGGTATCACCCTGCATGCATGATCATTTCTATCTATGTGTTAGCTATTGTTGTAGGACTATGAGATTCCTACTAGGCATTAGTGCTCACTCCTCGTTGTTTTATTCCTTTTCAGGAAGAGAAATTCGGATTGATTAGTCGAAGAGTTATGGAGTCTATGTACCTTTTATGTATAATTTCATCATAGATGTAAAAGGAGTGAATAATGTATCTTGTTGTTTGCAATTATTTATTTGTAGCTTCGTAGCAGAAGCTTGGCATTAATTATTGTTATTATTGTATTCATTGAGAGAGGGAACATGTATTATTATGTTTCTATTACTCAAGGGTAATGGATGTTTGTTAAAAAAAAAAATGGACCTAAATTACAGGCTTTGATAATGTTTCCGAGTAATTAAAATTCGAGGCGTGACAACTTGGTATCAGAGCTAACCGAGTTTGAAAACCTGGAGCTCGTAGGAAGTGGTTTTTACCACCATGGGTTGGCTTCGCTTGGTGAGGATGTTTGCATATAGGAAGTCGGAGGTGTAGAACATTATGTGTTGCATTATGTGAGCATGGGTTGAGCTTCATGGATAGTGCTTGTAGCCGGCTAACTTCCTTTGAGTTCTCATTGGAAACGCGTCTGATCAACGTAGTTTCTAGTGGGAGTTCCTTGGAAGTTCCGAGACAAGTGGTCATCCTTGTAAACTTGACTTGATTGTGTGGTTTGTTACTTAAAATTGTTTATGTGTTATGTGATTATGTGCTATGTTGGTTTCATGTTTCATTAGGGGGTGTAAATGTGCTGAGAAGGAGATAGAATTTTGTTGACTTATGCTTGATATTGTCATTGATAGGATGTTGGGGCGAGCCAGTAGAGGTCGTGTTGGGACTAGGGGTACTGGTAGGGGCACAACAGTTCCAATAGTGGCCACACCTGTAGCACCGGTTGTGTGCGAAGAGATTGCACGCCGAGATAGTAAGAGTAGTAAGGGAGGCTTTAACTCATAATGAGGGAGACAAATCTTGTGCCCTCAAGATCACTAAGGAGTTCTTTCTTCTTAACCCACCGGAATTCATAGGAGGAGCAGAACCGTTAAAGGCAGAGAGTTGGTTAGAGAAGGTCACTAAGACTCTCAATATGCTCAGAGTCACAGATGAGGGGTTGAGAGTGTCATTAGCGAGTTTTCTGCTAAAGGGAGAAGCGGGTTGTTGGTGGAAGTATGTAAGTTCTACCATAGGCACCACATGGGTTGCATTCACTAAGGCCTTTTGGGCTAAGTATTTTCCTCCTTCCGCTCTGGAAAGATTGAGGAAACAATTTGTGGCCAAGGCATAACACCTTTAGCTCAATTTGAAGCGAAGTTCACCAGTTTGGCTAGATTTGCTCCAGAGTTGGTAGCAATTGAGGAGTGGCGTTGTATAGAATTCGAGGAGAAATTGCGGGATGAGATCAAGTGGAAGGTAGTAGGGTGCATGAATAGAAATTATCACACATTAGTGGAAGCGACAGCTTATATGGAAGCCACCAATCTTGAGGTTGACCAGGATGAAAGAAAGAGGGCCATAATGGCGAGTCCCATAGCTCGAGAGCATACGAGATCTAGTAAGAGGCAAAGGAAAGCTGAATCTCAATCAAAATCCCAGTCACAACCACAATCTAGTTCTGCGTCGTTGAGTTCATTGGTCAGGAGATCCAACCAAACCCAGGTTTCTTCGAGTCGGTCATGAAATAGAGGACCACCTTTTTGCTCTAAGTGTAAGTAGTCGGGCCATGTTAGACGCCGTTGTCCTTCACGTGGGATCAGTTTGTCTTAAAAGTCTAGGTAAGGACACGAATAACATTGTGTTTTGATGGAAATTTCGTGTTTGGTACTATGATGTAATGTCTTTTGTGCGTAGGGCCTTGTGTCTACGAATGTTGTGTATGTATAGGCATATGGTAGTCTTTGGAACCCATTAGTAGGGGCATGTAAGAAAATTTTGACATTTGTCTATTATGGGAAAATATTGTAAGGAATTGTAAGCTCAATTTTGTTGGATAACTGTTTTCAATTCTGAATAAATATGTATTGACTTATGAGCCTTAAGTTGAATTAAAGTTTTTATTGAAGGTGGGAATTGTATAGTTCAAAAAGTGCATAGTCGAGATGAGATAGCATCTTAAGATGGGATAACGTTGGTTTGAGTCACTTAGAACATTGTAGAAGTGTTTATAAGGAGTGTGAGATTTGTGTCTTGTAGTAATGAAGACTACTGAATTTTGCTTGTGTATGTATGTTGTTGATGTCAATCTGTAAAATGACCTAGATTAAGTTAAAGTGTTTGAATGTAAAACATTGTGAATGTACTAGTGTTAATGTGTATTAATGATTATTTGTGTTGACATTTGTAATGAGTTAGAACTCCTAATTTTTGGGAAGTCGTATGTGTTTTATTACTCCTTGGATGTACCGGATTGTTTCTGTTTGTTGTTGCTATTATGAAAGTGTATGGTAAAGGTGCTATGATGTCACCAGATAGGCTGACAGAAATTATTAGGCAATGATTGGAATTCACCGAAAGAATGTTGAGACTGATGGGGAAAATGAAAATTTCTTTTCCTTGTGCGTGGCCTGGGAAGGCACGGTTGAACTAAATGTTAAAAACTTAATCTGAATATGTTCATGAATGATTTTTACTGTTCTACTTTTAAATGCTACGTTGAATAAAAAATTGATAATGCTGCTAACTGAGATGCAATTGAGAATTGTGGTATTGGATTGTACAATATAATGTGCCAATTGTTTTTGCTTGTGCTGACATGGTGTTTGGTCTAATAGTGGTTTCCATTTCTTTGAAATTGAGTTTGGCCATTTGATAGTCATTTTCCGTGCCGTTGTTGGTTGGGGAGTTATTGTGGACCTTGGGGATTAGAAATGGTTGACGTCGCTCCTTGCCCGTTGGATTCCAATGTATGTGTTGATCGAAAGGTATTTGTGATCTTTCCCTTGTGGTTCTTCTTGTTCAGTTGTCTTTGGGGCACGGAGGTATTGAACTAGAGTTTGAGAATCTATCTCGAGTGGAGCCTAGCTTTTGTTTAGTGGTGATCTTTTACCATTGGGTTTGAGTAGTTTTCGTTTCGCTTCTTCTTTTAAATTTGAGAAAACACTCCAAGAGTGTTAAGTAGAGAGTTGTGCTCCATCCGTGCCAGGTTGGCTATTATTTTGGTTTCTCTAGATTTTAAGGATGGAATTTCTTAAGGTGGGTAGATTGTAGCACTTCAGAATTTTTTTCCTTTGCTCGAGTGCAACAGTTGACGCTCGAGTGGACTTGTGAGGCTCCCAGTACTTTTGTAGTCTATCTAGACGGCCGCTCGAGCACAAGAAGTGGTGCTCGAGCGTAGAATTGTTGCTCCTAGTATCTCGCGTGTTTGCAGGCGGGCCGCTCGAGCGTAGGAATCGACGCTCGAGCGTGGAAAGTGAGATTGCCCTTGACATTTTTATTAGTTTATTTGGAGTCTCCTTGTTCCATTTTGGGATGTTGATCGAAGTGGTAACATAATGGTAAAGTAAAATTGGACCAAAAACTTTTATTCGGATAATTTTCCTATGAACAACCGTCACTCTTTTGCCCTTTTCTTTTTCCACACTTTGAATTTGGGTGTGAGGCTAGAACCATTGGAAATCTTGTTTCTGGGGCTTCGATTTGGACACAAGAACGATCTCAAACGGAGTACGGATGAGAGAGTTATGCCCGTTTGAAGTTTTAGTATCTGTGCTGGAAGCAGGTACGCTCGAGCGGAAAAATATACACTCGAGCGTACTGCGCAAATTCAGCAGCTTAAAAAGTGATTTTCTAGATCATTCTTGGCACTTTCATTTTTCTTCTTCCTTTCTCTCATCTTAGGTCCGAAAACCCTAGATTTTTTACCCAAAATACCTTACATTCTCCAAAGTTTTGGCCAAGATCTCTTACCAAAAAGTGAAGAATACTTGAATCTTAACATTTTCAACCGATTGGATTTTGGATTTGCGAAAGGAGGCTCCTGATCTAGCTTATTTGCTTGGTCTTTGAGGTAGGGGTTTCTAGTTCTTCCTCAATACTCTCATTCATAGATAGAATTGTGGTATTTTTTTTATATAAACACAAAACTTATATTTTTGTTTTTTATATAAACACAAAACTTATATTTTTGAGCATAATGTGTTAAATCATGAGATTAGGGGTTTAGGGTTTGAAATGCTGGGGTTTAATTTTTGGGTTGTGATTATGGGTTTATGAAATTGGGTGCATAATTAAATGAAGAGTTGGAATAAAAAGTGTTTGGGTGAAAAACTCTAATTTCCCTTAAAACCCTAGCTTGGTACATGAAGATAGATTATGGTTTTGCTTAAATTGAAAGTAGTATCATGAAATTGAGGTGTTGAATTGAACATATCCATGTTTAATTGAATTTTTGGAAGTGTTTGGAAATCTATGTAAAAGGTACGATTGAACACTTATTGTTGACATTTTAAATCATGTGATAATATGAAACAAAATTTGGGGGAAGAAATTGTTAACAATATGGAATTTGTTTTAAGATGATGAAGCATAGATTTAAGAATTTTATTGTGTAGTTAGAAAGTGATTTTATACCTCAAAACTAAAAGCCCAAATTTATGTTTAACTCTAGTTATGAAGTTTTATTTTGGAAAATGAGGATATTTTAATCAACATTTAATTTATGAAATTAAGTCTATGTTGGGTTAAGACAAGTGGGAACAATGATAAATGAGAGATTGTGAAATTTGACGGTGTTATATGAAGGAGTTCTATCAAAGAAATTAAATGTTGGAGATTTAATTTATAACCTTGGGTAGTAAGTGATAATCAATGTGTTGTAAAAATTGAATTTGAAGACTTGATAATAATATGGAAAAGTAAAGAAATAGTTTGAACTCAAGAATTGTGAAAACTTTATAGATGAATCTTTATGCCTCTATGGATGTGTTGTTGTATTTTTGTTACGAAACAATGAATGATTTGATGGATAATGAAGAAGGTTTTGGAACATAATTGTACTTGTTATGTAAATGGAATTTTAATATATGATGGATTGTGGTGTTACTTGGGGTTCGTTTTCCGCTGTATTTTGAGCCGGCAAAGCGTGGCGCTTGAGATAGGTTCCGCCTTCCTTCAGGAGTAGCACCCAGTAAAACGTGTCGTATGTTAAGATTCCGCGTTCCTTCCGGCTTGTGACCGGTAAAGCGTGTGACTCATGGAGATGACTTGTTATTGGATCCGGTATTTGATATGAAAATTAATTGAAAGAATGGAAATTGAAATGGCAATTGGATTAAGGATTGGTGATGACGAACTCAATGGATTGCTTATGACTATAAGGAAAGATTGTTAGTTTGTTTTGTAAATAATTTAGAAGTTGAATTAAAAAGGATTTGTTATTCTTGTGTTATCTTTGAACTCTAATCCTTTAGATTTTGATTTTGTGGAGTATAGTAATTGGAAATAGTATAAGAGAAACATGGAAATGAAATGAGAAATATTAAAATGGAAATGATAGGAGGAATAATTTGGAATCGGGTTAATACATTTAAGATGGTGTTCTTTCTTAAGTGTCCTTATTTTCAAAGAGAATTTATGGCTTGTTAATGATGAGAGACTACATATATGACAGGGAGTTTTCTTAAAGGTTTAAATGAAATTTTAAGAAAAAGATACTCTTCGTACAATATTTTGAACTTATAAAATGTCACCTTACAATATGGTATCACTCTGCATGCATGATCATTTCTATCTATGTGTTAGCTATTGTTGTAGAACTATGAGATTCCTACTAGGCATTAGTGCTCACTCCTCGTTGTTTTATTCCTTCTCAGGAAGAGAAATTCGGATTGATTAGTCGAAGAGTTATGGAGTCTATGTACCTTTTATGTATAATTTCATCATAGATGTAAAAGGAGTGAATAATGTATCTTTTTGTTTGCAATTATTTATTTGTAGCTTCATAGCAGAAGCTTGGCATTAATTATTGTTATTATTGTATTCATTGAGAGAGGGAACATGTATTATTATGTTTCTATTACTCAAGGGTAATGGATGTTTGTTAAAATAAAATAAAAAAAATGGACCTAAATTACAGGTTTTGGTAATGTTTCCGAGTAATTAAAATTTGAGGCGTGACATAGTCAATGAGGAAATAATAAAAATATTTTTGTTTCACATCATAAATGGTTCTAGAAACCCAAACTGGCTGCCATCCATGCAATTTGGTTACTGAAAGCATAGTGTTTAAATTAAATTTGTAGTTTTCAAATCAAAAGCACTCTGGATGCATTCAACTAGATGTTGCTTCTGCATATGGGCTAGTTATTCATATTTAATTCATTTCATACGCTGCCAAATACTTGCTAAAGCACACTGATGTTACAGTCCTAGAGATATTCAATGTCATTGTTATGATTATTATATGAGCAGTTATAGCCAAAATATAGTCTTTATTCATTCTAGTTATTTCAGAATGAAGTGGAGCTTCATTTATTTATTCTTTTACGTTTTCATTTGACTCAAAAAATAGTTTATTTTCTGTACAGATTTTTTTTATTTTTTTTATTTTTATGGAAAACTACAGGTGCTACTCTTGCTGAAAATATTTTATAAGATTAATTGTTCACCGCCTTGGCAGTATTGTTGACCTTCATTATATGCTTCATTTAATTGTTTGCTTGGCATGTTTGGTTTTTTGTTTTTGTTTTTGTTTTTAGGTTATGCAAAAAGATTAGTGGTGGTAGAGATCAATGGTGGCATGGGGCTAATTGTTTTTTTGAACATCTATCTTTATGTTTTGGGCCTACCGTTTTCTGTTTTTGTTTTCAGGTTTTTCAGAAAGATTTAGTGGTGAGGTAGAGATTAATGGTGGCATGGGTACTATTTTTTTTTTTTTTTTTTTTTTTATAACATGTATCTTTATGTTTTTGTTGCCATTTTTTTATTTTTGTTTTTAGGTTTTGCAGAAAGAATAGTGATAGTAGATATTGATGGTGTGGCATTGGGGCTAATTGTTTTTTTGGATAGTTTTTTTGGCTGCCATCTAGACTTAAGTTTTGGATAATTCCATAATTCATATTTAGAGCTTACTGATATCTTATGGTTTGAATTAACGAATTATTGTTAATATTTTGATGAAATTGAACAAATGGTGGATTTATATTGATTAAATATGTTTATATTAATATTTGGCTTGAATGTGAGTGAATGTGTGTTGAAATGTTTATTTTTTTGTTTTTGCTTGGCAAAATATTTGAATTTGAATGAATAATATACAAGAAAATTTTAAATAATTAAAATCTTATTTATAAAAAATAAATATTTGTTTATGACTGTCAAAAGACCGTTGCAAATAGAATTTTTTTTTTTTAAAAAAATTATATTTTTTTTTTACAGAAAAAAAGCATCGCTAAATTTGATTTTTTTTTTTTTTTGGTTGAGAAATATGATTATTGCCAACAGTAATAAACCGATGCAAAAGATAGTTTTAGTGACGGCATTTGTCTTGGACGCTAGAAGTAAATTTTTTTCATGTTTATTTGAGTCGGTAAATATCCATCTAATTTAGTATTCATTACCGTCATAAATATTTAGAGACGGCAGGTTTGCCGTCTCTAAAACTATTAGTGACCCCATTAGTCTCGTCCCTTACCATGCCGACACTAAAAGCTTTTGCGATGGTATGAAGCACTTTTGAGACGACATTCTGCCAACGCAAAAACCTCCGTTTCCAGTAGTGACTTTAATTTAATTTAATTGAGTCCTAACTATGATTAATTAATTATAATTAAGCTCATAAGTTTTTGTATTTATTTCAATTTAGACCTTTGTCGGTTAATTTTTAGCGCAATTGACTTGGTTTGCATGCATTGATTCTCGAGCCATCCGGGGACTAAGGGATAGACACTTTGGGTCTAGTAGAGTGTGTTAATATGATCATATATGGTCAATCATGTACAAATAGATTGGAACAAGGTTGTGTTTGTGATCATCATCTAGGAGGTAGGTCTCTAGCTTTCTTCCTCCTTTTGCTTTTGTTCTTTATCCTTACTGCATTATCATTTAATCCATTGATAGAGAGGTTGTAGGTGTGTGTATTTTGTGTATATATATATACTGCTAAGAAATCCGATGAGCTAAATTAATGTTTAAATGATTGGTGTAACTTTTAGTCTAAAAATTCTGCACATAACCACAAACTTTAAAAATCAAGAAACCATATCAAACGAATGAATTTTAAACTAAAATTTTTACAGTAACTTATTACATATTGAATTTCACACAAGAACTTTCTCATAATTTTTAGGGTTCTAAAATCATATAAACTGATGCGTTCAAATTTGTCCAGAATACTAGTACAAAACAGTAACTTTAGAAGGGTCGTTTTCTTTGGATATAATTAAGAAAAATTATTAAATCAATGCCACTAGAACTATTTCTGAGTCTAGTTTCTTACTTTTTTGGCCTTGCGTCGATTGTTCATGTATGTTCAGAGGATGATTAATTTCTTTAAGGTGCTTCAGAAATCGACCTGTTTGGATATAATTAATTGCAAATAATTCTTTTGATAAGCAAATCAAGTCAAATCAATTGGGTTTGAAACTTAGGATATAGTAGTTGATATCTGGATGGTTTCAAAAAAAAATATTCGAACGATGTAAAGTGGGTTTTTAATTTTTAAGATTAGTGAATAGATTGAGAAAACCTATTTAAAAATCGGTTTTATTTGAAAGCAACAGTTACTTAAGTTTTGACCGCAACCGATGTCACTACCCCATTCCGCCCCCAATAGAATGATGACGTGATGGTCAGTAATCTTAGATTACCGATGGCCAATTTACAAATATTCACACATACGAAGTATAAATGTAGGGCATACATGTGCGGAAGCAATAAATTCAAATCTAATTAATCCATAAGAGCTGTGCATAGATCAAATGAAATGACATACATATTAACATGGTTTTACAACTTGGATACAAAAGATAGTAAGCTTGTACATAAACATCCTCATGTTACATTTTGATCAAAAGGCTTCTCAAGCCAAAACATACAAAAGAAATGATCTATAAAGCTAAGAAGCATAATCTTCAATATGAATACAAAACATGAAACAAAACATATCTTCCACAAAGCTTAGGCGACATAGCCTTCTTGTTTAAGTAATAAAGGTTGAAAACTCAGTGAATGATATAAGTAATAAAAGTTTCAATGAATGATCCGAGATTTTATCAAATCATTACATATCATAGCTTGTAATAGAATCAAAGGATGAACCAAGTTCATCGATCAAAGGCTTTCAAAGCCTCAAGGGATGTTTACTAACATCTACAGAATACATAGGATGAACATTCATTGACAAAACAAAGGAATAACCGACTCAGAATCGATTAAACAAGCCCAACCATCGGTGGCAAATGAGATATCTCAAACAAAGGTACTAGTTGTATTAAAGTCTCCTAGCACAGAAGGACCTTTCAAGAATGTCATCAAAACAAACATAATACTTGATATAAAAACTAAGAGATAATTGTTCACGCTTAAGCAAATATTTTTTCAAAACAAAGTAATGTTTTTATCCAAAACATTATAACATAACATTATTAAAAATATCACTCACAATAGCTCTTCAGTTGTGGAGAATTAAGGTAAAGATCCAAGACTTACAAATACATGGTAAATCTCATTGAATGTACTTCAAGAAGACAAGAAGAGATGCTCAAAGATGGTTATGCAATGCATTTTCAAAAGAAGTTTCAAATGAGTAAAATAGATCTCGACATTTCTTCCCAAAATCAAGTCAAAACAAAGCAAAACATGTGCTGGGAGTTAAATCAATATTTTTCTTCTTGAAAAAGCATGTTGGGTACAAATCAGGTATAGGAATGGATGCACAGAGATGAGTTAGGCCGAAATGGTCTAGCTGGGTGAACTTAGGAGGTCATGGTTGAGGTTCCACATCTCTTGGCCGAGGTGTGGTCTCCCTAGGCGGGATGTTACAAGGTGTCGACAAAGATGTATTGTCATCGGCATAGGTGTGCAGTGGTCGGTAGATCAAGGTGCAAGTGATCATGCAAGGCAGGCCAAGGTGAGATGCAATGCTTGGCCAAGGTGTGGAAGCTGGACAAGAGTGGGTCTCAGTGACCACGCTTAGGGGATCATGAAATCTGAAAATTTGGGTTTCCCTTTGAAGAACATGAAAAACATGAATGCTAAAAATCATAACTTCTTATTCAAAATCTTAGATTTCATGATATGAGTTCGAAAATATGGACCCGTTCCCATACTTGAAGATTTCATGAAAACGAACACAAAAAACCATAGAATTGGATACAAACTTTTAGATCAAAACAAGGTTTTTTTTTCTTGAACACAAGAACATCACTTTCTTTCTCTAAAACGAAACCTTAAATCAATGCATGGCTCGTGAATCATGCTAGATCATGCAATGTGATTAGATTAACATAAAAAAACAACAAAAATAGATCAAGAATCTAACCTCAAAACACAAATCAAATTGTCCAAAGTCTAATAATCAAGCTTGGAAAATCTAGTTTCCCCCCAAGAACTTCTTCTTCTTCATAGAGCCTTTTTCTCTCTTCAAGACCAGGATATGGCAAATGATATGGGT
This sequence comes from Camellia japonica, assembly GCA_030407325.1. Taxonomy (NCBI): domain Eukaryota; kingdom Viridiplantae; phylum Streptophyta; class Magnoliopsida; order Ericales; family Theaceae; genus Camellia; species Camellia japonica. The sequence continues at coordinate 105,242,330 of JAPPVO010000016.1, read as the reverse complement.
TCTTAACTACTAACTGACTTAAACCGACTATTGGGACACGTGACATCATCTAGTTAAATCCCCTCAAAAAAGGTACTAGAATAAAAGGACAAGAGTAGGTCAAAGTGTATACAACAAGTAAGGTGGCATGGGTACTTCTAACAAGGCAAGGATCTTGTATTAAATCATAGGCTTCATACATGTAAGGTCTCATTAACCTCGGCTAGGAGGGGTGACACTTGGCCTAGGTATGACATACCTTGGCCTAGGTTGTACATGACATGGAACAAGGTTGCTAAGTGTTGGCTAAGGTGCATAACTCGGCAAGAAGGTATCCAACACGGCTGCAAGGTTAAAGGATCAAAGATCTCAGATGCCTATGTAATGCACATCTCGGCCTACGTGCGATGGTGGAGGTGGATGTCAGCTAAGATGGTTCCAAGATGGTCCTAGGTGTTGACAACGCTCAACGACCTAGGCATAAGAGGTTCAAAGGTGTGACCTAGGTGTGAGATAGCAAAAGTATATAGCCTCGGTTCAACACACAAAGCATGGAACAAAACATGGATCTTATACTTAAGCAAAACACAATAGCATCAAAATAAGAAATGATCCCACACTTCGACAAAATATCAAAGGTTACAAAATGCAAGCTTAACAAACCAAAATCATGTAAATTCTCATGAACATGACTAAGGCAAAATGAGGGTTGTTATAACCCATGTCATGCGTAATTTTGGACCTTGAAGAACATGAACTTAGCTATTATTGAAGAGTAACGGCGAGTTGGGTTGAGCCGTATTAGTGCGCTTTAGCTTGGGGTTAATTTATAATTCATTTTAGTATTTTTGAGTTAAAAATGATGTGTAGTTTTCGTACTTAGTTTAGGGCACTAGTTGGACTTTCGTATTCGGTTCAAGGATTATATTATTTTGTTTTCAGGTGAGTAGTTGCATGCTACGTATTTTTATAAATGTTCCTTTTTCCTAAAACTATTTGAAAACTAAATTATTTTTTTCATGACCAAACGATATTGGTTAAATTATTATTATATTATTGGAACTGAGCTATTTCTAAAACACCTGTAAACTTGGCATACTGTAAACTATTTGTTATGGTCTTATGTTTATAATGGTGAACTGCCATGTTTTGCAAAACTGAGTTGTCTTGCTTATAGGGGCCATCTATATATAAAAGTCCAAGAAATTTATTCCACTGTGTATGGTGACTCTGACTACTAGGGAACAAATCCAGGTTGGACTGTGATGACTCTAATGCTTAATGATTGTAAGGAACAGACCTACGCTAGGATAGGTAACCTTCAATCGGATCGTCTTAGAGAAAATGCCTGGATTGCCATCCTAAGGATGACTCTTAGTTCGATATTGGATCCAACAAGCTAGTTGCCTTGAGAACTAGCATGTTACTTGTTATTCTTGGCACCCAACTTATGAATATGATTATGTTGTTGTCTATTTTAAATGGAGAATCTCGTTTGTTGTATTCTTGGGGGACATTGATATTTTTATTTAAACTGTGGAACCTTATTTTTTTAATCAGATTGTCTTTAACAAAACTATATGCAAATCTAATTTATGTTATATACATCTTGTTTTGGAATGGAACCCTATTTTCATAACTATATTTACTATCTATGCTTATACTCATTGAGCTAGCAGCTGACATAGTTTTTAAACATTTTCAAGTGAGGAAACGATAGTGTAACAAGCCCGCGGGGGACCTCGCTACAGCTCGGACTCGATTCGTGTCACGGTTCTTAATCTTGAACCAAAGAGTCCAAATCCGGCAAATCGTTTTTAGAAAACAGATTTTTGAAAGAAGTGCCAAACATGGACTGCTTTGCCAGATACAGAGTCGCCACCTAAATATTTTATTTTGGGAAATTTAGGAAACCCTGACTCGGTGCCAAAGGCCACGTGTCCGTCATCACCAAAGTTGCCTCGGCTCGGGAACTTAGGTACGATTGGGGAAGGTCACTTCGTGAGCACCCCCGCTCGCCCGGTCAAAGACCGGCCTCTACTAACTATGATATCTTATTTTGAAAACATTGTGAGTTCTTATTCCGGTTATTAGCCTAGGTTACTATGTGATGCTTGCAGCAAACAAGTATAGACTGGGCCGCCTGAATTGAAATAAAACATTTCATGTTTGTTTGTTTGAAAATGGTTTGATGGTGCTACTCGCAAGTAGGCTAAGACGCGGATTTGCCACCCTCAGGTGGGCTTAGAAAAACATGATTTTGCCACTATCTAGTGGGCTTAAAACAAACAGTCAATGATTTATTCCACTTCAAGTAACTCAACCTCCACCCACAGGCATTCAAGGCAGTTATATCACATAAGCATATAGCCTCATGGTAAGCATGCTATTCATGGCAACACTCACACGCATGCAAGGATGCTAAAGCATAAAACTCACCGAGTACTCCAAGTCAAAAACAGAAACTCATTAGAAATCATGCATGATCCTAGATATACAGAAATGCCTAATGCAACGCATGCAATAATGCAACTATAGCAGGCTCGGCTATTCTAAACATGGCATGTGAAATGCAGCAACTAACACGTATTCAATTTGGAATTGAAACGCAAATGCAGTTTGTATGATGCGCCGAGCCCGGTGCGTGCAAAACAGATGAATGATGCAAACATGCTATCATACTGTATGCTAATTGAAACATGCCCTATATCTAACCATCATAAGCGGGTAAATAAAAGGGAGAAAGAAGTGGGGATTGGAAGACATACATCACACTCACCCACACTTATTACAATTATGCCCTCGCGCAGAGGGTCCGAATAAATAATACAGTCCCAAATGAAAGAATAATACAGTCCGAAATAATACAGTCCGAATATACAAATTCCTAATTAATTAATAAATTTAAACTAAGAAAGCTGTAAACTGGCATGCAAGCCAGGAGCTGCCTCGATTCTGATGAATGATGTATGCTGGGCTGCCTTGCGCGGAAATCCACTGGGATGCCCCGATTAGCCTCTGTTTGCAATGTTTCTCGAAATGCGTGCCAGACTCTGAAAAGTTGCTGATTCTTCATTTTGCTACAACAGAGAGCAAGAAAGGAGCATAGCAATGTATTTCACAAATATATGCATGCCTCGATCCTCGTGCCACCAATCACGCATATCGATGCATGATGGCTGAGGAGTCGGATTGCACAACTCAATATAGGATGAATGCAGATGAATGCTACAACAAAACCTAACTCCATCATGGGTAATCCGGAGTGTCGGTGACTTGGGAATTGAGACCCGTTCCGTCACTCGGAGTACGAAACGTGCCTCGTTTCCCGTGCCCGGGCTAACTTCTATCCCAAACACGATGCAATATGCATGATACGCATGAATGCAACTAAAATACAATCCTAGCATGCACAATGCTATGAAAATGAAATGCCTCAAAATGCGTGCACACGGGCACGCAAATCGAGGCGATGATCCTAAGGCATGAAATGGCATACGCAATGCAAATTGGACTTACACTAACATGAGGGAGCTTCAGCCACACTCACATAAGAAGCCAATGGATGAAAATGAGATGCCTCGAAATACGTGCACACGGGCGCGCAAACCGAGGCGATGGCCCTAAGGCATGAAATGGCATGAAATATAATATACAATGAGACTAAAATGGCATACAGAATGCGAAATGGACTTACACCAACATGAGAGAGCCTCAGCTACACTCACACGGGAGGCCGTTGGATGAAAATGAAGCGCCTCGAAATGCGTGCACACGGGCGCGCAAACCGAGGCAATGACATAAAGCATGAAATGGCACTCCAAATGCAAATTGGACTTATACTAACATGAGAGAGCCTCAGCCACACTCACATAAGAGGCCGTCAGATGAAAATAAGATGCCTCGAAATGCGTGCACACGGGCACGCAAACCGAGGCAATGGTACTAAAGCATGAAATGGCATGGAAACGATATGCAAGTATGCAAATGAATTTCCAGCACTCACAAATGATGCAAAACAGTCCCGAAAGGCGGGGAAATGATACCGAATGCACGGAATGGTCCCGAAATGCGATGTTAAGCATCCGAAATGGCCTACAGCCACACTAAACATGCGTAATTGGTACATGACATGCAAAACAGTAGCAAGGCAGCCCCAAAAATATCATTTTTCAGTCTAGAACAAGGCCAAAGTGCAAGCATAGATAGGGCAACAATAACATGCAAAAATACGGACCAAGAGAGGGGTATTGAAACAAGTGATGCATGCGGTGCTCAAACCGAAAAGTACCGTTCTACAAAACTGATGAGGGACTAAAAATATGAACATTTTCAGTAGATGACATCCCCCAAATCAGTATGAAAACATGATAAAAATGCTATGCAAAATTGGGGATACACAAGGCTATAACATGAGGTACCCCAAACATCCATCAAACCAGAAAAGACCCTTAATGAAATATGTCAATAAGATCTAAATAAGACTCTTTCTAGTTCTGATGATGGCCGAAAACAGAAGCTAGATAAGCTTAAAAGAGCATGCAAAATGGGGGTCAAAGAGTAGTATAAAGAAAAGTGTAACATGGAGACCCCCAACAAGGTCAATCCCTTCTACAATGTTGTAGAGGGACACAAAATAAGCTTACCCACAGTTCATGTCATGCACCAAAACAGACTACATGTAGGTCAAACAAATCATGCAATTTTACGGTAAATTGAAGGAATTATGAAGCAAGTGCATGATAGAGAGGCCAAACAGGGTTGAGCCCTTCTTCAATGTTGAATAGGGGCTCAAAATAGGCCCACTCACAGTTTATGTCATGCTCGAAATCAGATCACTCATAAGCTAGATATTTCATGCGAAAACAAGAGCAAAACATGGATTCAAAGAAAGTGGCACATGGAGCATGAAAACAAGGTTGAGCCCTTCATCAACATTGAAGAGGGGCTCAAAATAAGCACAATATAAGTTCATGAGATGCTCCAAATCAGATCACACATAGGCCAAATATTCAATGCAAAATATTGACATAGAAGATGCTATTGAAGCAAGTGTGCCATAGAGGGCTCAAACAGGATTGAGCCCTTAATCAAAGATAAAAATGAGCTCAAAATGGGACCACTTTCAGTAGGGGTCGAAGCTCAACACAATATGGAAATAGGGTTAAGAAAGGAAGCAAGAAAATGGTACAAAAGAGGGATTTGAGATTACCCTTGAAGATAAGACTTTTGCTACCTCTTTGCTTGATGAAAGTTGCTTCTAAACCCCCCAAGAACTCCTCCTTGCTTCTGGAAATGAAGTGGTGTTGGTGGTGCTAGGAGATGATGAACAAATGAGGCCAAAACTTAAGGATTTTGGAGGTTTTGGAGAGATATCAATGTATATCCTTGAGAGATATTTTCCAACCCTTCTTCAAGATCTAGGAGGCCAGCTATATAGGCAAGAAAACCGGAGAAAAGGTGGGCAAAAAGTGCTTTAGTTGCAGGTGGCCGGCCAGCTAGGTTTTCTGGCCGGCCAGCTAGTAAAACAAGTTGTCGGGAAGAAGGCTGGCCGGTGGGTGCTAGAGAGGTCCAAATGTGGCCATTCAAGTGTCCAAATTGAAGCCCCGGAAGTTAGCTTTCCAATGGCGCAAACCTTGCATCAAAATTCCTCCTGTGGAAAAAGTTATGCCCGTTTCCGTGAAGCCGCGCAGATTTCGGTTCAACCGGAGTGATGCCTTACTTCAATCAACCATATCTCCTCCCCCCGGATTTGGACTTAGGAGATTCTTGAGTGCAAAATGAAGCCCCGGGAGTAAGCTTTCCAACGATGGTGGCCTCATACTTTAATTCCTCTTATGCAAAGATTTACGCCCGTTTCGGTGAAGCCGCGCAGACTTTTCTCCTTCCCGGATCCACTTTCAAAGAGGTTCAAAAATGAAAAGAAGAATTAATGGCCGGCCATGTGTTTTTAGGGTCCTCCCATGTGTGTACAACACAAATATGTGGTTTTGGCTCGAAGAAAATGGCCCTAGGGTGTTCAACATTAGCCCGGAAGTGAGAAAAACGGGCGCCAGAGGGGCGCCGGAAGAGCATAACAGGTTGCTGAGACAATTGCTAGCCTCCCACCCTCCAGTGATCTTCCTGGGGATAAAACAGAGGTACCTGCCAAAAATGAACAAAAACCGATGCAAAACGAATGCTCGGGGACCAAAACACGCAGTTTGAGGTCCCGAAAATAGGCTATTAAGCACCGAAAGTGGCATTCGGCCACGAAGTGGGTATCTAAGACCCCAGTGTCCCTCGTTATGATAAAACAGAGGTACCTGCCAAGAATGAACAAAAACCGATGCAAAATGAATGCTCGGTGGCCAAACCGCGAGGTTCGGGGCCCGAAAACCGGCCGTTAAGCACCGAAAGTGGTGCTTCGCCACGAAGTGGGTATCAAAGACCCCAGGGTCCCTCGTTATGATGAAACAGAGGTACCTGCCAAGAATGAACAAAAATCGATGCAAAATGAATGCTCGGGGGCCAAACCGCGAGGTTCGGGGCCCGAAAATCGGCCGTTAAGCACCGAAAGTGGTGCTTGGCCACGAAGTGGGTATCTAAGACCCCAAGGTCCCTCGTTATGATGAAACAGAGGTACCTGCCAAGAACCGAAGAAACCAGAGATGGTTGGGTGGTCCCGAACCGAGGCACACGGCCTGACGGCTCCGAAAACTGGGAACCGGGCTCCGAAATGGGCAAAATGGCCTACGGCCACGAAATGTAGCCCACGACCACTGAGAGACGGTCTACGGGACCTCTCCCTCCCCTCAGGAAAGAAAACAGAGAAAACCGAGTCTGGTTCGCAAACCGAGGCAAGGTACAAAAGAGAGTTCGGAAGTCCGGAGGCAGGGCGCACGGCCGCGACTCTGAGACTTCTGAACGAGCACAATATGCAACATCACCGAGCGCTCAATCGGTGACGTCTGAGTCTTAAGGTCGGTCAAAAATGGGGTGTCTACAGATAGTGGATTTATGTCTCAACATGGACTCTATTTTATGGACCTCTAGGACATTCATTTATTGTTTTTAGATTGTTTTGTCAATTTTGTGCATACCTTTTGGTTGAGACTCATTAGGGTTATTTTGTTATGTCGGCTATTTGTGTCTTACTGGATATATGGATCACATTGATTAGGGTAGGTTTGCCTGACTTACACTTGTAATTAGATCTTGTTTTGATTTATTTATCTCAAGGGACTACTATTGCTTTTATTCTATATGGTTATGGTTTTGTGTTTAGGGGGTCATACCTGAATTTGGGGTGTGAAAATACAACAATTGTCTTTATTTGAGTGCACTCGAGCCTAAATTGATGAGATCTAAGAGATGGATATTCTAGGCCTGATAATTATTAATTTTGTATTATTTATGTGTATTTTATTTATTTTAGTCGTCCCTATGAATTCCGTGCAATTCTAATACATAAAACGTATAATTTCTATATCCAACTTTGGAGAGAAGTCCAAAACCCCAAATAGTGCATTTTACGTACGAAAAATGTTTTGGACCCCTATTTTTGGATCCTTATCACTTGAAACCTCACAAAAATATAAAATCTATCCAATAATAGGTTGTCATGTCATTAGGGATTGATTTTAAGGGTCCAAAAATAAAGGGATGTATCATTACTGTTTTCATACATTTTGGCATCCTATGAACCTATCTCTTGCAAGCTCTCATTTCCTTACACAAACTAGGTACTGTACTTTCACACTCATGAAAGTAGAAAGACCACCTTAATACTTGTGCAAACTAAGTTGCTTTCGTGCAAGTGTACTTATATGTGTATAAGTGTGTATAATTGTATGGAATTCAAAATAAAGGTGTTAAGATTGTTTTGTCCTACCTAAGATCAAATTTGGCCATTGATTTAAAGTTAGATTAAGGTCTAATGAGAGGCTCAATTAATCTTCACTTGGAAGATGTGGGTTACACTTGGAGATAGAGAAATAGATCCTTTACTTACTTCATCCTAGGATTTTAGAGAGAGGAAGAAACCACACAACACTACCAGAAAAAAGACTTTTTCCAGGCATTTTTTAAATCATAGTAAAAGTCTCAAAAACATTGGCAAAAGCATTCCCGGCGCTGTTTCCAATGATTTTGACAAATCTCAACAACAACGGTGTCGGGAATACTCTTGGCGTTTTATAGATCTTGGGAATAATGCCGGAGTTTCATTCCAAGTGTTTGCAAAACTCCGGCAACTAGTCATCGTCTGCAAGCACCGACAAGATTTTCCTAATGTTTAGATAAAAATGCCAGGAATGTTTTTTCTTTGAAAGAAAAATGTTTATTTTTTCAAATTGCACATTTTACATTTCAATTAACAACCTTTTAATATAATAATCATATACACATACAATATCAAATTGTTCATAATTAAAAACAAACAAATAAAACCTACAAGCTTAACATAATAATTTTGCAAGCATTTAAAAGCATCCATTAATAATTTATACAATGTGTTTAAATAAAACATACATATTCTCTCAAGACATCTATAATAATATCCATAAATAATGTGCAAATATTACCAAGTGACAACAAAATAGGAGTGCAACAAATCAAAGAAAACAAAAAGGGCATGCAGGCACCAAGTCACTGAAGCATTGAGATTCAACTCAAAAAAATAAATAAATAAATAAATACAAAACCATTATTATATAATAGAGAAATAAAATTAATTTGAATTGTAAATTGTTAAAATAATAAATAAACAATTTGTGTAATGCATCAAAACAAAAGCAAAACATTCATTAGGCTTCTTCAACTATTACATGAAAAATGAACACATGCATTACAGTAGAAAAACAAACACATGAACTCATATCAAAAAATATTTTAAGTTCTAATCATTCAGTCAACAAGTTATGTTATCATTCCTAAGTAGAAATAAAATTTGTCAAGGGAAAAAGGAAAGGAAATGAAACAATAAACCAAATAGATTTAGAATTCAATTCTTTCAATCAATAGCAATTAAATTTGATTTGCAACAAATGAATAAATACAAAATTGCATACTTTCATCATCATTTACTAAAAAGAATAAAAAATTGAGCCTTTACACTTTCCAACTCAAGCACAAATTTAGTTTGGGTACAGTAACTGTTACAAAAATAAACATGAATTTGAAAGGTTACCTTAGTTTGTATGAACTCCAATCTTCAAAGATTTGTATTCTGACAATTTCGGTCAAATAGAAGCCATGTGTAGAAAGGCAACTAATAGTGGGTTATACTCCATAAGAAAATGGAGTAGTTGAAAGAAAGAATCAAACAGTGATGGAAATGGCCAAATCTATGATGCATGAAAACTAGCTATCAAAGAGTTTTTGGGTTGAAGCTGTTTACACAACAGTGTAATTGATAAATAGGTGTCCTACCAAATCTGTTTGGAATGAAACTCCTATAGAAGCTTGGAGTGGGAGAAAGCCATCAGTAAAACATCTCAAAGTATTTGGATGTGTTTACTATGCTCAAATTCCAAAGGAAAGAATAAGCAAATTAGATGAAACAAGTGAGAAATATACATTTGTGGGATATAGTAGCAAATCTAAGGGTTATTGATTGTATAGCTTGAAGAAAAATCAGATAATAATCAGCTGGGATGTATTATTCGATGAGAATGCTTCATGGAATTGGGAAGAAGGTAAAATTGAGAAGCAATCTGTCCTAGTTGATGAGAAGCAAGAAAATTCAACACATGAAGATGAAAATAATGAAGATTCACATCAATCCTCACCAAGGGTAGGTTCATCATCATCTTCCAGCTCTTCTTCAAGTTCAAGCTCAAATTCTAATTTATCCTCACCTAGCTCATCTCCAAAACAAAATGAGGAGTTTGAGTGATGTGTATGCTAGATGCAATTTTTGTGTAACGGAACCTAGAAGTTTTGAAGAAGCAATTAAAGAGGAAGCTTAGAAGAAAGCAATGGAAGAAGAAATTGAAGTCATTGAGAAGAACAACACATGGGAATTGGTTGAAAGACCACAAGGCAAGGAAATCATTGGGGTAAAGTGGATTTATAAAGTAAAGTTGAATTCGGATGGTTCATTCCAAAGAAACAAGGCAAGGCTGGTCGCAAAAGGGTACACACAACAGCCTGGAATCAATTTTCAAGAAAAATTTGCACCGGTTGCATGACTTGACACCATTCGAGCTCTCATTGCTTTAGCAGCCCAAAAAGGTTGGTCATTGTATCAACTTGATGTTAAATCTGTGTTTTTAAATTGAGAATTGAAAGAGGAAGTGTATGTTGAACAAACCCAAGGATTTTTAATGAAAGGAGATGAAGACAAGGTGTATAAATTGAAGAAAGCATTGTATGGGCTAAAGCAAGCTCCAAGAGCATGGTATAGCCAAATTGATTTCTATTTCACCAACAAGGGTTTCAAGAAGAGAAAGAGTGAGCCAAACTTATATGTGAAATATCCAGGTATGCCAATTCTTATTGTTGCCTTGTATGTTGATGATTTGTTATTTTCCGGTAATGATGAGATAATGATTGAAGAATTTAGAAATGACATGATGAGAAGATATGAAATGAGTGACATGGGTTTGTTGAATCATTTTCTTGGAATTGAAATCTATCAAGTTGAAGATGGAGTATTTATTTCTCAAAAGAAATATGATGAAAATATTTTAATGAAATTTGGCATGAGTGGTTGTAAGCCCTTGGCCACACCACTAGTTGTGAATGAAAAACTTACAAAGGAAGATGGAGAGAAAAAAAGTCGATGGTTCATTGTATAGAAGCTTGGTTGGAAATTTGTTGTATCTTACAGCTACAAGGCCAAATATAATGTATGCTACAAGTTTGCTTTCTAGATTTATGAATAATCCCAACCAAAAGCATCTTGGTGCTGCAAAACAAGTTTTGAGGTATATTCGAGGCACAACCAGCTATGGTATCAAGTATTGCAAAGATTCAACCGTGAAATTGTTTGGTTTTTGTGATAGTGATTAGGGTGGTTGCACTGATGATATGAAAAACACCTCCGGATATGCAGTTTCCTTGGGTTCTGGAGTATTTCCTTGGGCATCAAAGAAGCAACAGAGTGTGATACAATCATTTGCAGAAGCTGAATATGTTTTAGCGGGTTTGGCAATTTCCCAAGCATTTTGGTTGAGGAGAATACTTGAAGATGTTTGCGAAAAGCAAGAAGATAGTACATTAATTTTTTGTGACAATAAATCAACCATTGCCATGGCTAAGAATCCTGTTTTTCACAATCGCACTCGTCATATTGCAATTAAACAACATTTTATTCGGGGAAGCAATTCAAGAAAGTGAAGTGCAGCTCAAATTTTGCAGGTCAGATGAATAAATTACAGATATATTCACTAAGGCTCTTCCCAAAGAAAAGTTCCAGCATTTTAGAGAGTTGCTTGGAGTTATGAAGCAGCACATTAGGGGAGAGCAATGTTGATATAATGTGCTTGTTTAATTTTGTTTCGAAATAATCACTTATGCTTATTTAATTATAGTTATGTTTTGGGTTGGGTTTTGTTAATTAGAGTTAATGTATGTGGAGGAAATTTGTCCAGATGTTTTATTGGTACTTGGGTTGATATAATTTCAAATATAAAGCTTGTAAGGGAAGCTAAAATGTTAATAGAAAATATGCTAAAGGGGCTGTTCAACTGTGACCCCTCTTCTCCCCTCTTTCCTATTTTCTATAGGAAAAATCAGATCTAATTTTGTGTGTTTTTAGATTGATTTCTTTGTAGTTTAAACACACACTTGCTTCCAAAACACCCAACAAGATGTTCTATAATATGGTGGAATGCCTTTGTATTCCCTCTTTACTTAGGCATAAAGAGCCATAAAGAGCCTTTGGTTATTGGGTATTAGATGTTGGGTGAGAAGAAGCTTAGATCGGGGATTTTATGTAACTTTACTATTGTATTCTTGACTCTTGTAATGATAAAATTATAGTTTGCCACGATTTAGTGTGGATCCTAATGTGATATATATACTAGCGCTTGATCCGTGCTATGCACAAATTAAAGTAATAAATTATTCATAAAAAATAATCACCTTGTTTGGTTTTGCTTTTTAGAAAACACTTTTAAGAAAATTCTACTTGTTTATTTTATGTATTTTTTTTTTTTTGTTATCAATGATTTTTTTTAAAAATTTTTAAGCAATTTTTTTTTTTAAATTTTTAGATAGACTTAACATAAATACACTTAAAAGTATAACATTTGTGAATTTTTTTTTTTTTAAAATTCACTAAATACCAAAAATATTTTAAAAAATGTGAAAATTCAGTATATTTTTCATCTTTTTGTGTATTTATTAATTTTCTTAAATATTTTTCACAAATATTTTACTATTTAGATACATCTAAGTAAGGTGCATCTAAAAAAGTAAAAAATTTTGCTTAAAATTTTAAAAATATTCACTAAAAATAAAAAGAACAAAAAATAAAAAACTCAATTTTCAGAAAACCAAACACACTAAATAATTATGACAGTCATTTTTTATTATTTTATTTCTCAATAATAAAATTTTCTTTGTAAATCAAAAAATATAGAATTATAAATAAAAAAAAATGAAATCAATGAACAAAGAGCAATGTTACAAATATTACTAAAAAAAATGTGTGCAAGCATTATTGGGTGACTAAGTATTATTATTATTTTTGGCATCCAATTATATTTAGCCTCTTGTACTTTTCATAATAGTGTTAGTATTTATAGAATTGTTCATGAATAAATAGTTTAACTTCTTTTTATTGTGTCTTCAGCCTTGGTTGTCCCACTATCCTTCCTTAAGTTTAAGATACTTGAACAATCCTTGATTTGGATGAGCTTTTCCCTTTCAGCAGAGTTCTTCAATTGAAGTCCCAAAATTTTATTCAATTCACAAAATTATCATTTTTTTGTCAATATGGACTTAAACCTCTATTTGGAATTAAAATCATCAATAATTACGAAGATACATTAAAACATGTGCATCATCAACGTATAACGTATGCATTCAATCATATATATTATTAAAAGTAGTTTTTTTTTTTTTCATTCTTAGGTTGCACATTATAAATGCTTACTTTTTTTCTAAGAGAACTACGTCAGCATGCATTTTTCTTAATTACATAAAGAGTTCTATACAAATCCAAACATAATTTAAATTATACTAACTTTTCTTATTTTATATGAACTCCATTTGACAAATATTTTTTCTCATATATTTTTCATGGTAAATTGAGATAATCCACAAACCCAATACTAATTTTTCGTTTAACATTTTTTTTTAAAATTCTTTAAAGGGTATTAGGATTTTTTTAATGATTTTTTTTTCCGGACATTATTCTATGTTTAAATTTTATATTCATTCTATATATAAAATTATATGTCCTTTCCTACCTTTTTTTTACTTTTTATTTTTTATTTTTTTTTCCCCCTTGTAGGCTTCACGTTTTGGCTCACAGTCTATTATTGGGAAAGGGTGGAGCAGAAGGTTCAGACTTGAAGTCAAGAAATTGGAGCTTAGTGGTCTAAACTAAAGCTCATTGATTTTAATTATATCTATGGCTTCAAATTGGTGGATCTTGACAGAGTCGATGTGTCTTGATGAAGTTGATGTAAAGGTGGTGGTTCACATGGTGGTAAGATAAATTTAAATTGATTATTTTTTTTTCTTCCTGTATTCCCATGCACTATTTTATACCAAATACTAATTCTATATTATGAATTTATCGTTTAAATTTTTTATTGATTCTATATATGAAATTATACTTTCTTTTTTACATTATTTTATATAATCACAATTCACAAGAAGAAAAACCTACACAACAATGATACTCGAGGAACCTCTAAAGTTTAGATTTATTGATTGAGTTACTTTTTCAATTGTTGAACAGTAAGTTCTTTTATATTTTGACATCATTCTACAAATGATTAATTACTTTACACACTAAGATATATTTATCTTTGAATATTTTCATTATTATTATTATTATTATTATTATTGGTTTAGGTATTATTATATGATTCTTTTTCGTTGGTCGTTATTGAATTGTTTTATCTAGTTGTTATTTTAATTTAATTAAAGTGTTTATATTTACAATCTTATAATTTAATATATATATTATACATCATATAAAATCATTATATAATAAATTAATTACAACGTTTTATATTTAATTTTTTTAATAAATTTTATATAATTTCTATTTCTACATATTTTTTATTTTCCAAATGAATATAAAAGAAAATTAAATAGTTAGAGTTACTTTTAATTTTATGTTACTATTCTTCTTCTAATTTAACTATTATTTTTAATATAAAAATGAGTATTTATTTTACTATTTTATAATTTAATATATGTCATATAAAATTATTATATGATAATTACACTTTTATAATACGATAGAACTAAAATTATCAAAATACACAAATAATTTAACTAAAATTATATATATATATATATATATATATAAGTATTCAAATTACCATTTTATAAAACAATAGCGCCGATATTATCAAAATAAATAATTAAAATCATAATTTAATTTTAATTTTAATTTTGAATTAAAATTAAAATTATTCTTTTATAACACACGCCATCAAATATTGAAAAATAAATAAATAAATAGCATGTGCATTGCACGGGTCAACTGCTAGTAGTAATAAACAATTAAAAAAAAAGAAAAAAATTTAATAAAGCTTTAGCTAAAAGAAATCACAAATACATAAATAATTTCTCTCGTGTTTGTGATTAATTTGGAATCTCCTTCATTTGCTCATACATATAGTGGGGTTTTCAAATTCTGTAGTGACATGAATCACAAATAATGAGGAAGTTGTGGAAGATAAATAAAATAAAATAAAAATATAGAAAAAAATAGGAAGTTAGAGATGATGGAATTATGGAAGAAGATTCCTCAAATGAAGCCGAACAAATAGGAAGAGATAGGATGCTATAATAAGGAAATGCTATCAAATAAGTTTTAAAAAACAAAAATCAAAGTGAAAATTTTCTCAGATAAACTTAAAAAATAAATAAATAAAATAAAATAAAATTGACAACCTTGCGAGATGATAAACGTGGGAGGGTAGAAGTGTGGGAGTGGAATTTATTTTTTTATTTTTTATTTTTTGACCACCTTTGGGAGGGGGATTATGAATGCTTGCACAAACCAGCAATGTTTTGTCCATGCGAATTCTTAAACGTCAATCAATAGAAGCTTGTGGTTCAATATACTCTCTTCATCAATATTTACATGAAACTTTTAGTGCTTGCAATTAAAATTTTCAAAAGATTGAATTACAATAAACAAACTAACAAATAACAGTAATTGTATAATGGGATAGAAAGAAGATAAAAATAAAGAACACAGTGATATTTAAAAGTTTCAAATTTACCTAATTATACAAAAATCTAATGTTATAGTAAAAATCTTGAATTCCCAAATAAATTCACATTTTTTGTAAAATAGAAAGACAATAAAAAAAAATAAAAAATTTGGTGCCCTATTCTTTTATTTCAAATTTGTGGATTTCATTGAAAAAACTAAAATCCAATCAAAATCCTTGGCACAGAATAGCCATAGATATTTTGACTGCAACCATCATCACTATTAATTCTTCTCCACTATGTAAATCTGCAAACAAACACATAAACCTCACTAAAATCGAAACCAAAATCAATAGTAGAGAAAGAGAACCACACATGAATAAATAAATAAATAAATAAATTTATCTCTAACAATTTAAACCTCACTCAGCTCAAGCCGTCAGCTCTTTCACCACTGCCCACGAAGTTTAGGAGTTATAAATATACATAAAAAATAGATAGTAATATTAGTAAATGATAATTCAAATTTGGACACTGTCATATCTTTTTGATGTAACGCCTTGAAATAATTATGATAAACCATCTACGACGATAAGTAAATAACAATATAAATCAGAGTATAATATTCTTCCATTACATAAGACTCAATTGTACAAAATGGTGACACATGCAAATATACATTTATAAGTCTTAACCCTGAATCTATAGTATGTGTCAACAACAAAGATATGAAATAGGAGTTAAACATATAATTGAAATGCCTTGAACGCTACAACTTTCTGAGACTATACTTGGTTACATCAAAATGGATTTAAATTCAATACAGATAAAGCCCTGGGCTTGTACAAAATAATAACAAGAAGTAAACAAAATGAAGCCTTTGCTCTAAATTTCCTAAGCTACTGCCTTGGTAGAGGCATCCCATGTCAAAACGGTTTACATTTCTTTCCCAAAACCCATGTCATACTCAGTTTATATCACAATTCTCAAATCATATCCTTTACAATAGAAAACAAGGGGGAATTCTCAACCCGATATAACCTTTCACGGATATTTCGTCCACGGGAAACCGTCAAACAACACCCATGTAAACGTAGCCTATACAAGCACTACTATTGCCATTTTACGGATATTTCGTCTGCGGGAACAGGCACCCATGTATACGTGTGTTTTTCGGAACTTTTACCTTAGACAAATAAGCTAACTAATTTGGTGATGCACACCTCTTTCCCACGTTCACTTATTTTTCTCAAAATCATATACATTTGTAATATATTAAATGAGCAACAATGTTCAATGCACATGGATGAGAAATTAGTTTCAATTTACCTAATCCTCATGCAATTTCTACAATAATCATAACTATCCTCTACCGATAGCCCACAATAGATATTCCTAAATAGATATAAAATCTCTAATACAGATAAACTTTCCGAAATTTAAGATGTAAACGATAATACATATCCAACTCCACCATCCATATCGATATCCATCCAATTTTACATTTCCAACATCAATTTCATTATTTATACAAAATAAATATTTGAGACATTTAAGGAAAAATCCATTTTTCTTCCAAAATTCATTTCAAATATCAAATCTTCTATCACAACTCAACATCATTTCCAATCCCACAACCACTTTCAATACATCCATTTGAAAACCCCTCTTTTGATTTTAAAACAAAATCCTAGGTTTGTTCAAAATCCTCCCGAAATCACAAGATTGTTTTATAAAAACAAATAGCTAAGTTAAAAATCATAAAAGAGTGTAGAGAATCCCTACTTCGAAGCTAGAAGACCAAGGAGGAAATGGAGAAACCTCAAAGAAGCTGAATCCAACTTTGCTTAGATGAAAACGAAGCTCTAAGTGAGCTCTACATTTTTCTCAAAGGAAGTAGGGTAGAGAAATCAATGAATCTAAGTGTTTTAGAAGAGAGAAGGTGAGTTTTAGAGAGAGAGAGAGACAGAGTCTCAACTTAGCGTTTTTAGAGAGTTTAGAGAGAGAGATATGAAAAAGTGATATAAAAAGTGATTTTTACGGACAGATATACGAGCAGTTCGCTCGAGCGCGAGAAGTGATGCTCAAGTGTCCAGACACAAAAATAATTACCGCTCAAGCGTAGGAAGTGATGCTTGAGCGTAGAATACACACTACAGCAGTTTTAGAGATAGAAGGCCAACGCTTGAGTGCAAAAATGGCCGTTCGAGCTCAATACCGCTCGAGCACAAGAAGCTTCACTCGAGCGAAGAATAACAAGTCCCAGTAATTTTGTAGACCTACAAAAGTACTGAGAGGTCACAAAGCCTGCTCGAGGGCAAGAAGTGGCGTGCGGGAGTAGAAGCAAAATTCTAAGCAACAAGGTTTTTGAAAAACAAGGTACCAACCTGTTCCAAACACAACGCCAAACTCAAGGAGGGAAAAGAGGAATAACACATGAATAATAATAGAAAACCATGAAACTCGAATCCAGAATATCAAATGGGTCGGGTCTTAAACCAGAATCATTATAACCTCCATTCCTTAAGGAATTTCAACCCCAAAATTATAATTCAAACTTTAAAACCATGCTTAAACCAATTACAACCATGATAATGAATCAATTTTAGTACCATTACCCATCCACCGGTCATTCATCTTATCAACATGATAAACAAGTTCTCAATACTGAATATACGATTTATATTTCCAAAACATATACAATTTTTATGTTAAATCAACATAACAAAGTTTCAATACATGCTCAAACATTAACAAATAGGTTCGGATACTTCTCACGGACTTCCAATTCATGTTCCCAAGTTGCTTCCTGAATTTTGTGATGTTTCCATAATACTTTCACCAAAAGAATTGTCTTGCCTCGAAAGACTTGGTCTCGAATGTCTAAGATTCTTACCGGTCTCTCCTCATATGAGGCATCATCATCTACTTTTAAGTCGGTCCAATCCAACACGTGTGATGGATCCGGCTCATACTTTCGAAACATACAAATATGAAACACATCATAAACCCCAAAAAGCTATGGCGGCAAGGCCAATCGATAAGCTACCTCTCTAATTTGGTCTAGGATTTCAAAAGGCCCAAGAAATCTAGGAGATAACTTCCCACTCTTTCCAAACCTTATCAAACCCCGCCAAGGTGATATATTCAAGAAAGCATGATCTCCTATCTCAAAAGACAAAGGTCTCCTCCTACGGTCGGCATAACCTTTCTAGCGACTTTGGGAAGTAGCCAACCTCTTATGAATAAGAGCGACTTTCTCGGTCGTTTCCTGAACCAACTCAGGACCTATCAAAGGTGCATCACCCACCTCAGCCCAACACCCAGGAGATCTACATGGTCAGCCATACAAGGCCTCAAATGATGCCATGTCAATATTCGACTGGAAGCTATTATTATAGTCAAACTCCACTAAGGGCAAGTTCCTCTCCCACAACCCCGTAAAGTCAAGAACACAACCTCTAAGCATATCCTCAAGGATTTGAATAGTACACTCCAACTGTTCGTTGGTCTAAGGATAATAGGCAATTGTAAAAGTCAACCTAGTACCCAAGGCATTTTGCAAGCTCCGCTACAACCAAGCCGTAAATCACAGATCTCTATCCAAAACAATAGTCACAGGGATCCCATGAAGTCTCACTATGTCCCTAATATAAAGGTCGGCAAGATAATTTACCGAGTCACTCACGCATATAGGTATAAAGTGCGCCGGCTTGGTTAACTGGTCAATTACCACCCAAATCGCATCACTACCCATTGAATCCTAGGAAGACTCACAACAAAATCCATCGTGTCATGCTCCCACTTCCACTCGGCTATAGGCAAGGGTTGTAACAAACCCGCCGGCCTCTGATATTCGGCCTTTACTTGTTGACAAGTAAGGTACCTCAATACAAACACAACCACATCCTTCTTCATTCCCTTCTACCAAAACTGGCGACTAAGGTCATGATACATCTTTGTGCCTCCTAGATGCACCGCAAGGCATGAATGGTGAAACTCACGGAGTACTTCCTCTCAGCAAGACCCTGGTACGAAAAGGCGGTCACAGTATCTAACACTCAAATCGGGATGCACATTCAAGCTTTTCTCTATCTTCCCAGTGGAGATCTTCTCCCAGAGGGATTCTACGTCAAGGTCACCTATTTGTGCTTCTATCACTCAGTTCACAAGTGTAAGTGTAGACACCCCATTTCTGACGACCCTTTAAGACTTGGATACTCTTGCAGGTACATCCGATGACGAGTTTGACTGCTCAACGAACGCTTGAAGTCCGCGGCAGAACGCCATAGGTTTGAGCTTTCCAAACCCTACATCTATTTTGTCTCATCTTTGGACCATGTCTGGTTCTTCTCAGCATGAAGTTGTTGATGGCCTGACGGCCATCATTGAAGGCTGTGGGCCATGGCTCTTGGCCTGCCAGCCATTGATGTGCCTTGCCGACCATTAGTGTCTCCTGTAGATATTTTATGATATTTTGTGCCAGCTGTTTGCACAGGTTCATGCATTTTCCAACACGTGTGTTGTTGGATCTTTGTAAGGAAAATTTTGTATTTTCTATATATAGGACCCCTCTCTTCCATGTTAGGGGGGGGTGTTAGAAAATTTGAAGACAAAAAATTCTCTCTCTCTCTCTCTTAAAATTTTATGCCTTGAAGCTTGTTTTCACTACACTTTTACATACACTACCTTGATCAAAGTTACTTCTCTTTGAGCTGAGGTTCCTTGAGACTTGATTTGAGCTCTAGCACGTGGTTTCAGCTTGGATTTGTGCCCAAAATTGCTCTTTGCTTCAAGAGGTAGTCTACTTGCTTTGTTCACTTGTTTAGCATGCTTGTTTTCTCATCTTTTTAAATTATTTCGAGGCTGGTTTTGAACTAAAAAAACCTCTGTCTTTATGGCTTAAAAGTGTTGGTTTGAGGCCATTTTTAGTTAGGTGGTGGTCCACCATATTTGTCTCTTTGTTTGTTAAGTTTTTGTGCTATTATTCATCACTTTCAAATAAATTTTTTTGGGCCTTTTAACCACAGAATTTCAGAGGTTTTTCAGTGGTAAAAAACTTATTTTGAAGTCCAAATTTGGAGGGGTTAGCCTCTCCTCCTTGCGTCTTGCTTGCATGCCTAAATAGCTTTATGTTTTAGCCTATTAATCTAGCTTGTTTTAGCTCAAGTCCAACATGTCTTAGCCTCTGAAATAACCTATTTTAGCTCTATTTTGGGTTGGTTAGTTTGTTTGAGCCTTGTTTTGCATAGTTGTGGTGCAACCCCATGCATTAGCTTAATGTTTTGGCTTTTGATGTCTTGAGTCCAGCATGTTTTAGACCATATGTAGGGTTGTTTTGCCTCTATTTTGGGATGTTTAAGTCATTTGAGCCTTGCATGGCATGGTTGTAGTGTTAATTCCTTCACTAGTTTAGTGTTTTAAGGCTTTAACTATCATTGATGTGAGTTGATAGCATGTTTTAGTGTTGTTTTGCATCTAATTTCAACACTATAATCTCTGTAATCTCCCTCAATTCTTCACTCTTTTGTTTGCTTTGAAAGTGGTTTCAAACCACTTGTTTGCCTAAGTATGAAATAGTGCTGTTATACCTAATGGTTTAATCCCTCAGGGGGTTCATTACCAATAGTGTAATGCCTCTTTCATGCCCAAAGCAAGTTGTGGTTTGAGGCATCTTTCCATTAGAGGACACTCACCCAATGGACTTAATGGATTAAAGAATGATTTCGTAATTAAAATATGTAAACAAAATTGACAAGTAAAAGTGGCAAGATAAGCATGCCTATGTGTTCAAACCGGACGTTAGTTTGAACACAAGAAAAATGGGACATGTCATACTCAAAAGTGATGAAATGTGCCACTTTCCTCGATCTCCGTTGCCCTTGATCATGCATGATAGGGTGATGGTCCTTCGAGTCTTATTTGTGCATTTATCGAAATTGTACAACTCAGATCTTTGGCCATCATGCAATGAAATTGCTTGATTGGTGGTTTTGGATCCAAGTGTGTCACTCATTTGAGATTTTGAGATGATAAGGAGAGGTACAGTAGAAACAAACCCTTGGAAAAACCTTGATTTTGCTCTATTTGTGCTCTGTTGCAGTATAGTGATCCAGAGCATCAGTGGCCAGCAGTGCCTCATCAATAGCCGGCAAGGCTTCATTTCTGGCCGGCAGTGCACCTCTCTGGCTGGCAACAGCCATCCATGGCCGGCAGGCCATTGGTGTAACCCTCAGCAAAGATTTGGTAAGTTGGAGCAGAAAGGTTCTGAAGTATGCTCAACCTTGCAAACAGAGCCTTTCGAGAGCAAAACAGAGGACTTTTCGTGGCAAAAACCGAGCGCATGCATTTTTCACTTCCCGAAGCGGAGCAGTGGCAGCATAGTTTAATGCCTTGCATGATTAGTTAGTGTTCATTTGTTATAATTAGTAATTAGTTTGCTAGTTATTCAATTGGTTTGTAATAATTAGTTTAATTAGCTTAGCTTAGATTAGCTTAGCTTATTCATTCAGACCCTCCTTCGTGAGGGCGTAATGTTGTAATAAGTGTGCGTGCGTATGTGTATGTCTTCCAACCCACGTCTTTCTTCCTTTTATTTAATCGCTCTTGATGGTTAGATTAGGGATCATATTTCAATTAGCATATCGCATGCTTGCATCCGTTCATCTTGTCTTGCATGCACTGCGGCTCGACTCATCATTCAAACTGCATTGTCATTTCAATATCTTATTTGAATACGTGTTTTATTGCATGTCGTTCAAATCGACTCATATGCCATATTAGTAGCTGAGCCTATTAAATTGCATGTTGCATGTGTTGCATTAGGCATTTGGCATAGCTAGGATCATGCATCTTTCTAACTAGTTTTTTTTTTTTTTTTTTTTGGCTTGAAGTACTAGGTAAGTTTTTTTTACGCTTTAGCATGCTTGCATAAGTGTGAATGCTACTGTAGCCACCCCATTTTTGACTTCCCTTAAGACTTGAGCGCCACTGATTGTTTACTTGGTGATGAAAGTTGTGCAGTGCAAAGATTCGATTTCTTCAGCAACAGGAGCTTCAAATCCTAACCTCACACCCCTTTTTGGACCAAAACTTTTTTGACTAAAATGTTTTTTTAGACTTAAAACCCTTTCTTTCAAAACATTTTTGAAAACGCTTCTACGATGTTCCGAGGCTCGCATTTCATTAAATGTTGCGCTTTTCGGTAAACCGAGCAAGGACAAAGTGGAATAAATGAAGGAGAGGTGAACTCTTTGGAAAAAATATTTAAAACACCTTATGTATGGGTTTGGAGTTGAAGAAGATTGGAGGAGAGGGAAGAAACCCAGTTGGGGAAGAAGTTGGGCATGAATCGTTAAGGGAGAGTCGAGCGGCCCTCGCTAAATCAGACCTATCCGTTTGTACACTTAGATTTTAGCTGTGAGGCTACCATCATTGGAAAAAAGACTTCTGGGCTTCATTTTGCACTCAAGAATCTCCTAAAGCTGAGTCCAGATGAAGGAGATATGGTTGGTTGAAGTTGGGCATCAATCCGATTGAGCTGGAAATGAGCAGTCTTCACTAAAAGGAGCATAACTTTTTGCATACTTAGAATTTTGACGTGATGCTGCCACCATTAAAAATATTACTTCCACGGCTTCAATTTAGACACAAGAATGACCTGAAAAGAAGTCCATATGAAGGAGTTATACCCGTTTTAAGTTGGACCAGGAGAGCATATTTTTGCTGTCGGCCAGAAAAGTGACCGGTCGGCCACTAGTGTCCCAAACTCAGATATTTTGCAGATCTTTTCCCTCCAGCTGTTCTACACAACCTCCAGCTATCCGAATTCAGATATTTCGACCAAGGCTTGTATTTTTGCTATATATGGAGGCTATATCTCTCATTTTGAAAGGTTATAAAGTTTGGGAGCCTCTCTCTCTAAAATCTCTCTCTCTCTCTCTCTCTCTCTCTCTCTCTCTCTCTACAATTTTGGTTAGAAAATTTGTGAGCAAAATTTATGCCTCTCTCTAGAATTCTCTCTATCTCCTCTTGTTTGTGCTTGAAAGTGAGTTTTCTCTACATATTTTCATACAACCCCTTAACCAAATTAGACCACCTTGGAGCTGAGGTATCTTGGGGCTTATTTTGGGCTGTTGAAAGCTGGCTTTGAGCCAAGAAAGTGGCTGTTTAAGTGTTGTGCTTCAAAGGTATAAGTCTTACCTCGTTTAAGCTCTTTGTACATAGTTGTTTTGTCATCTTTTTGTGCTGTTTTGAGCCTAGTTTTCAACAACAAAAAGCTCTGAATTTTGGGCCTAAACATGTTGGTTTAAAACCATTTTGCACTAAGGGGTTGTATCCCCCTTCTTGTTACCTATTTGTATATGCCTTTGCATCATCTCTTAGCATGTAAAAGTCAAACTTTTTGGGCCTTTAAACCACTGAAATTCAGAGTTATTTCAGTGGTAAAAAGTGTGTTTTGAAGTCCAAAAATGGAGGGGTTAGCCTCCTCTCCTTGTCTCTCTCTTCCATACCTAGTTAGCATTACAAAGTAGCATGTTTTTGTGGCTTATGTTAGCTTATTTCAAGCATGTTTTAGGCCTTATTTTGATATGTCTCAACTCTGCTTTTGGTTGGTTGGAGCACTTTTTGGTTGCTTCTTGTACTTATAGTGCAATTATGCTTACTAGTCTAGCATGCCTAATGATTTAGCCTATTATTGTAGCTTGTGTTAGCTTGATTCCAGCACATTTTAGCTACTGTTTTGACATGCTTTAAATCTGTTTGGAGTCGGTTAAGTCCTTCGAGGCTTGGTTTGCATGGCTATAGTGTAACGGTCTTCACTAGTCCATTGCTTTGAGGCCTTGAGCATGAAGTGTTTGAGTTATTTTCATGTTATAGCCTCATTTTGCCTGTAATTTCAGTACCATAACCTCTGTTATGTGCGCATGTATTTCACTCTTTCATTGCTTTTGAGAGTTGTGCTTTGAGCCTTGCTTGCGAGCTAACAAATGGGCATGTTTTTCTTGCCTTCTATGCTTCGATCTCAGCATGTTTTGGCCACTGTTTTGGCATATCTTAGCTCTGTTTTGAGCTGGCTTGGTCATTTGAGCTTGATATTGCATGCCTCTAGTGCAGTGCGCTTCACTAGCTTTAATGCTTTTAGCGCTTAACATGTTGCGCATGTGTTGCTTGCATGTGTTTAGCATTATTTTTCATGCCATTTCAGCATGGAAAAGTCTGCAACCTCCCTCATTTCTTCATTTTTCCATTTGTTTTGAGGGTTGGTTAACCTTATGATTGCGTTTAAGATTGAGATAGAGCTTGTGCTCAATGGCTTTAACCCTCTTATGAGAGTTCCTCCTAGCCAAAGGCATGATCTCTCTCATGTCTTAAACCATCCTTTGGTTTACCCCTGTCTCATTAGAGGACAATCACTTTGGACTTAACCAGTTAAAGAATGGCTTGGTAATGCAAAAATGTGCAAACAAAATGAGCAAAGTAAAACATGAACAAGACAAGCATTTGTGTTGCATTGCATGTGTTTGGATTGGACGTTAATGCAAACACAAGAAGTGTGGGACGTTTCATACTTAAAGTGATGAAACGTGTCATGTTTCTTGGTCGTCGTCACCCTTGATCATGCATGATAGGGTGGTGCCCGTTGAGTCTTATTTGTGCATTCATTAAGCTTGTACAAGTTTGACTCTTTGGCCATCATGCATTGAAAGTGCTTGATTGGTGGCTTGAGAGCCAAGTGCCATACTCCTTTGAGCTTCAGAAATGATAAGGAGTGTGGCAGTACACACATTCCTTGAAAAATGCATTGCTTTGCCTCTGTTGTTCTCTGTTCTAGCAAAACTAGAAGCCTGGAAAAAGGGGTGGCCAACCGGCCACTTGAAGTAGCCGACCGGCCACTTATACTAGCCGACCGGCCAGTTAAGGTGGCCGACAGCCACTTTTTATGGCCGACCGGCCACCAATCAGTTTTTGTGTAAAAGTGTTCCTGTTTTGGAGCAAAGGCAGTCTGGAGGCTGGTACAGTGTTCAGAGATCAAGGCGAGTGCAAACAGAGGCAACCGATGGCAAGGCGATTGATTTTCAGGAGGAAGCCAACCGAGCATGCATGTCCCCCTTGCTCGCAAGGCCACTTTACTTGCTTTAATTAGTTAGTTGTAGCTAATTATTTGATTTGAGTATTTTACTTAATTGGCTTAGCGTAACTAGTTATTCAAATTAATTAGCTTAGAATAGTTAATTAGTTTCGTGTTGTAATAGCTTAATTAGCGTAGCTAGCTTAGCTTATTTATTCGGACCCTCCTTCGTGACGGCACAATGTTGTAATAAGCGTGCGTGTGTGTGTGTGCATGTCTTCCAACCCCACTTCTTTCTCCCTTTTATTTAACCGCTTTTGATGGTTAATTTTAGGGCACGTTTTGATTAGCATACCTTATGCTTACATGTTTGCATCATTCATTTGTATTGCATGCACCGGGCTCGGCGCATCATTCAAACTGCATCGTATTTCAATACTTATTTGAATACGTGTATCAAATTGTTGCATTCATATGCCATCTTAGATAGTCGAGCCTATTTAATTGCATTATTGCATGTGTTGCATTAGGCATTGTTGACATAGTTAGAATCATGCATATTTCTAACTAGCTTTTGTTTTGGCTTGGAGTACACAGTAAGTTTTACGCTTTAGCATGCTTGCATGAGTGTGGGTGATGCCATGTTTCGCCTGCTTTCTATGAGGCTATGTGCTTAAGTGATTAACTGCATGAATGCCTGTGGATGAAGGCTTTGTTGCTTGAATTGGAACAGTTCAATGATTGTGAGATTTAACCCCACTTGAGGGTGGCAAATCCGCACTTTAGCGCACTTGAGAGTGGCATTTTCAAAAACAAAACATGAGTCAAAATGTTCCAAGTCTTACGACTTAGTCTATATTTACTTGTGTGCGTCACGTAGTAAAGTTAGCTAATAATCAAAAGAAGAACACATGAGGTTTATAAAACAACATATCCAGCTTAGTAGAGGCCGATCCTTTGATCGTGCGAGCGCGGGTGCACATTTCAGGACCTTTCCCTCTCGTACCCAAGTTTTCGAGCCGAGGCAACTTTGGTAATGATAGACACGTGGCCTTTGGCACGAGTCAGGGTTTCCTAAATTTCCCAAAACAAAATATTAATGTGGCGACTCTATAATCTGGCAAAACAGTCCAGTTTTGGCATTATTTGATTTAAAATCTGATTTTCCAAAATGATTTACCGGATTGGACTCTTTCGTGTTTATCAGTCTCACATTGCACTTTGTGAGATTAGATTCAGAACCGTGACGGGAGTCCGAACTGTAGAGGACCAATTCGCGCATCTCCGAAAAGGGGGTGCGCGAAGAAAGTCGAGTCTATAGTTGCCATATTTAGCATGCTTGCAATGAGGCTATGTGCTTAAATGCTAAGCTATATGAATGCATATGGATAAAGGCTTGTTGTTTGGATTGGAACGATTCAACAAATGTGCGTTTTAAGCTCACTTTGTTGAGTGGCAAATAGTGTTTTAAGCCCACTATGTTTGGTGGCAAAACCGCATCTTTAAGCCCACTTGAGGGGGCAAATTTAAACCATTTTCACAAACAAACATGAGTTGAATTGTTCCAAATCAAGCAAACTAGTCTATATTTGCTTATGCGTGTCACATAGTAATATTAGTCTAATAACCGGAATAAGAATGCATAATATTTATAAAACATCATATCATGATTAGTAGAGACCGATCTTTGATCGGGCGAGCAGGAGTGCACAATTCATGACCTTCCCCCTTCGTACCAAGTTCCCGAGCTGAGGTAACTTTGGCGATGGCGGATACATGGCCTTCGGCACGAGTCAGGGTTTCCTAAATTTTCCCAAAAATAAAATATTTAGGTGGCGACTCTGTATCCGACAAAGCAGTCCAATTTTGGCATTATTTGATTTAAAATCGATTTTCCAAAAAGATTTGCCGGATTGGACTCTTTGGTGTTTATCAGTTTCACATTGCACTTGTGAGACTAGATTCAGAACCGCGGGAGTCCAAATTGTGAGCCCTTTCATTTCAAACCTTTCCAAAAGGAGAGCGTGAAAAAGGTGAGTCCACAGTAAATTGTGCATCTACCGAAAACAAGTGTGACAACCCTGACCTTCGAACTAGTATATTATGTTATTTTAATGAGCCTAATTACATGGCTGTATGTTTACTTATGTGATTACATGTTTAATTTCATAATTATTTGTTATTATATGGAATATCTGTTCGAATTAACCACTTAGAGATAGAAAATTGAGAGCCTAGACGGCTTCAAAAACTGAAATTGAATAGCGTAATAGACTAATTTGAATATTTAGAATTTCATGGCAACTATAATTGAAAACTAATTTGGATCAAAATAATTAGAATAAACTGATTGAATTAATTAGAATTGAGGCTAAATTACTCAACCTTAATTATACTTGATTAGGCTAACTAATCACACCACATAAATAGCTCTAATCAAGCTTATAGGCTCACTTTTACACACTTTGAGCTGAGAATTTGGAGAAGGGAGAAGAGACTCAACACTTTAGAGAGAGAAAAGAGGAGATTTGAAGAGAATTGCTAGACCAACACTTACATTCACACATTAGGTATAAGATTCATCATAAATTCTTGGAATTGAGTCATGTAGAAACTAAGTGCATGGAGTTATAGGATCATTTGTTTGAATTTGAGTAGGTTGAGCATGAATTACCATGAATACGATGAATTTGAGTTGAATTATGCACATGCATGCTTAATCTTTCATTTTTGAGTTAAGATTTCTTGAAATTCATACATACATGAAGCTTAGGAGGCATGAACTTGAAGATCATCCATGGATTCATGTATTTCATATCACTTAGTGGTGTTTTAACATGAAGCGGACTCAATCTATAACATGCATGGTTTGAACTTGCTAATATAAGCTCAAATTTGGACAATTGGAGCATGGTTTTGAATAAATGGTTTCAAATTGGAAGTATTTTCATGTTACATGATGATTTTCCAAGTTTTTGTACCAAAAACACAAGTTTTGAGGCTTCAAATGTCAACCTTGAAGCTTAAACACAGTCCTGGAAATTCCAGAATTTGTCGTTTTCATTCGAGCGTGAAAGTGAAGCTCCTAGAAATTTTATAAAATTTTACAGGCCGCTCAAGCGACCAAAGTGGCACTCGGGCGAGGACCCTTTTTACTTAGCCTTTTGCTCAAGCGACCGTTGAGCAGGAATTTTATGCAACCAGTACTTTTGCCAAGTTTGCAGACCGCTTGAGTGACAGAAGTTACGCTAGAGAGACCACCTTTGTTTTTTAGCCCCTGCTCGCGCGAAGAAAGTTGCCCTCGAGCGGAGACCCTATTTTCAGCAAATTTTGAGAAACTCTTTTAAGTACATATTTGCATCCTCATGCCACTCCAAGTGTTCTTAGGCACCATTTGGACTCTTATAATCATAGAATGAGTTAGAAACACATGAGAATAATTAAATTAAAATGAATTGGTGCTTCAACTGTGCTTCTGTTATGTGTTTTGTTTAGGTGGATGTCCAAGGCTTAGTGACAACTCAAACCACTGTGAGTAGTAACTTTATAAAGATATGTTCAAGTAATATCATTTTTGAAATTGTTATTGCTCTTGGAATCAAAATGTGATCGATTGAATGGTTTATCAAAAATTTATTTTATAATGATGAATGAAGTTCATTTGTGAAATGTATTTGTGGCATCCAGTGAACATCGACCCTTGCATGGGGGAGTTTAATACCATGGCCCATAGACTCTTGCCTGGGGGAGATTAATACCATGGCCCGTAGACCCTTGCCTGGGGAAGATTAATACCATGCCCATTGGCCCTCGTCCGGGGGAAACAATATCATGGCCTATTGGATAATTGAAATACATAAATCTTTGTTGTTGGACCTTAATGGTCGCATTGGCTATGATATATTGATTTACCTTTGAGGTCCTATTATTATTAAAACATTGTTACTCTATCGAATGTGCCACACATTTGATTTAAATGGTTATTGATGTTAAGATTGATATTTTTAATGGTATTGAACTTCATTCATATAAGCTCTTTATTCTGTTATTACTCATTGGGCATTAGCTCACTATTTATGTATACATATACATAGGTGAGCAAGTTGAACATCAAGGATAGAGATTGCCTCGGAGTCACCTCATAGTTAGCCTTTTGTGGAGCTCCTGAGATGAAGCCAACTTGGACTCATGAAGAGCCAAGCAAAGTTTAAACCCTCTTTTGTTATGAGCCATTGGTTGATTTTTGGTATAAGGGTTTTAGTGCATGTTGACAAGCTTGAATTCGTGGCTAACTGTTTGTACTTCTTTTTAAAAGCTTTTGTAATGTATATGCACTTACCTTTTGGGAATGGTTGTACAACGTTAATGTGAACTCTTTTCACTTATGCACAGCTTGATGGACTACTTCTATATTTAATTTCTTCCACTAAGCCCCATAATTCATATTAATTTAGTTTTCTCAATAGAGGCCGTAGGTAATCTATGATTACTGGCCGGTCATGACGCTAAACCTATAGGGGCAGGTTTGTGTCGTGACAAAGTGGTGTCAGAGCACGAGTTATATCTCACTCACTTGTGCATTGTGCTATAGAGAGTCTAGAAGGAATTTCAGGATTGCATTCATGTGTAATTAAATATTAGAGTGAGATAAATTGTATGATCACATGTTTTGAGTTTGTATATGTAGATATATTTTATTTGTTGTGTTTGTTGTAATACAAGTTTTATATAGAAAATGGTGAGGACAAGGGGTGATGAACTAGAGGAGCCAACCTCCTCAAGATTGGATAGAATGGAACGAATGATGCAAGATATGGCTGAAGCCATAAGACAACAATAGTAGTGGCAACAACAACAACAACAACCCCCACCCCCACCTCCAATGCATGTGCCACCTCCAGCTCCAGGGTGTCTGCCGGAGACTTGTACTATTGCTTTGACTAGAGAATTTAAAAAGATGAAGCCACCGGTGTTTCATGGCGGAATTGAACCATTGAAGGCCGAAGCTTGGGTCGTAGGAATTGAAAAATTGTTTGAAGCGTTTCCTTGTACTGAAGCTTAGAAGGTACAACTAGCTGCATTCACATTGGAAGATGATGCAAGGCGTTGGTGGATGTTGGTTCGAGATGAGAACAAAGATGCTACTTGGGCTCGTTTCCTAGAAATCTTTTACGAGAAATACTTTCCACAATGTGTGCAGGACAGAAAAGTAGCTGAATTCATGGAACTCAAGCAAGGAAGTAAATCAATTGCTAAATATGAGGCTTGTTTATAGATTTAGCCCGCTTTACACCCCACCTGGTAGATACAGATTACAAAAAGGCTAGGCCGTTTGAGGGAGGTTTGCGTGATCCAATTTTGGATAAAATCAATGTGCTCAAATTGCCGACATACGTAGATGTACTTGATAGGGCACTAATAGCAGAAAGAAATGTGGCCAACCGTAAACATAATTTCGAATGGAAGAGCAGAAAACAAAACTTTAATAAGGGGGCTACGTCAACAAATAAGAAGTTAAAATCTGGGAGTTCCAGTAATATCGGTTCAAGCTAAGGTAACAATTCGACACCAACTTGTGATACTTGTGGAAAGAAGCATCGGGGTGTTTGCTATCTCACTATGGGGGCATGTTACCAGTGTGGAAAAGTAGGACACATGGTGAAAGATTGTACATAGTCACATCAGGTGGCAACCGAGGTGCCACAAGATTGATTGGGTCAGTTCCCACAACAAAACCAGCTGCAACACCGTCTACCACAAGAAATGACCAAAGGCAAGGAAGAGTTTTTGCATTGATTCCTGGGGATACTCAAGATACTGAGGCTGTAGTGTTAGGTACAATCTCCATATATGGTAAACCTGCTTATACCTTAATTGATTTAGGGTCCACACATTCGTTTGTTTCTATAGCCTTTGCTGAAACTTTGAATAGACCTATGGAAACATTGGACTATATACTATGTGTTGCATTACTTACGGGGGGAACCATGCCATGTTCAACTGTATTTGTTGCATGTGAATTATTTCTCGGGAATGCTATTTTGTATGCTGATTTAATACCTTTAGACATGAGACATTTTGATGTTGTTTTGGATATGGATTGGCTAGCTAAATACAATGCAACTATTGATTGTGCTTTGAAATGAGTAATATTTCGACCTCCAGGACAAGATGAATTTTATTTTGAGGGAAAAGGGGTAGTTCCCCCACCATACCTCATATCTGCCATGAAAGCCCGAAAACTAATAAATAAGGGTTGTCAGGGGTATTTGTGTAGTGTGATAATTGAACTGACTATATACATTACTCTAAACACTATACTAGTGGTGAGAGATTTTCCTGAGGTGTTTCTGGATGAATTACCCGGCCAACTTGTTGATAAAAAGATTGAATTTACAATTGATGTAATACTGAGAACTCAATCAATTTCTAAAACTCCCTACCGCATGTCTACCACTGAAATGAAAGAATTGAAAACTCAGTTGCAGGAATTACTTGATAAAGGGTTTATCAGACCAAGTACATCACCATGGGGCGCACCGGTACTTTTTGTAAAGAAGAAAGACGACACTCTTCGACTATCCATTGATTACCGAGAGCTCAATAAGGTAACAAATTTGTTAGAGACTTTTCAAAAATTGCTGTACCATTAACTCAGTTGACTTGGAAAGGGGAACCATTTGAGTGGACGGATTAGAGAGAAATAGGCTTTCAAGAGTTGAAGACAAGGTTGACTACAACTCCAATTCTTACTATTCCCTCGGGTACTGAAGGTTTTGTGATCTTTAGTGATGCATCTTATAAGGGCTTGGGTTGTGTTTTAATGCAAAATGGCAAGGTGATTGCATGTGCCTCTTGGCAATTGAGGCCACATGAAAAGAATTACCCTACACATGACTTGGAACTTGCTGCAGTGTGTTTGCGCTAAAGATATGGTGTCACTATTTGTATGGGGCCAAATGTGAAGTGTATACAGATCATAAGAGTTTGAAATGCCTTTTCACTCAAAAGGAGTTGAACATGCGTCAAAGGCGATGGCTTGAATTAATCAAAGATTATGATTTACAAATCCACTATCATCCGAGCAAAGCCAATACTGTGGCAAATGCACTTAGCAGAAAGTATGTGGGGAACCTTGCCTGTTTGCTCACAGATCAGAGAGAACTGTTACTAGATTCTGAAAAACTCAAAATTGAAGTGGTGCCTTTTGAACAAGATAGCTTGATAGCCGCAATGTCTACCTAGCCTGCCATTCTCGAGGAAATTAAGCAGAAACAAATGAATGATGAGTTTTTGAAGAAGATTTGCGATGAACTTGACACCAAGCCTAAACCGAGGTTCATAATTGAAGATTCTGTGTTGAAATTTCAAGGGAGATTGTGTATTCCGAATGATGCGGATTTGAAAAGGAAAATTTTGGAGGAAGCTCACAAGTCAATGTTTGTTATGCATCTAGGAAATACCAAAATGTACCAAGATTTGAAGTCAGTGTATTGGTGGCCTAATATGAAAAGGGAGATTGCCGACTTCAACTCTAAATGCTTATAATGCCAGCAAGTAAAAGTGGAACATCAGAAACCAGCAAGTTTGCTTCAGTCTCTTCCTATCCCAGAATGGAAATGGGAAGATATAACCATGGACTTTATTGTTGGCCTACCTCGAACACCTAGAGGTATGGATTCTATTTGGGTTATAGTTGATAGATTGACTATGTCTGCTCATTTTCTTGTTGTAAAGACTTCATTTACTACATCTAGACTTGCTACCATCTACTTTGATGAAATTATTCGACTGCATGGGGTTCCAGTGTCTATTGTATTAGATAGGGATCCTAAATTTGTTTCTAGATTCTGGCATAATCTACAGGATGCAATGGGAACAGAATTGAGATTTGGTACAACATTTCATCCACAGACCGATGGGCAAACCGAAAGGACTATTCAGACCTTAGAAGACATGCTTCGTATTTGTGTTTTGGATTTTCAAGGTAGTTGGGAAACTTATTTACCATTAGTTGAGTTTGCTTAAAACAATAGTTTCTACACTAGCATCGGTATGGCACCATATGAGGCACTATATGGCAGAAAATGTAGATCGCCAGTTTTTTAGACAAAGGTTGGTGATAGAGCTATTTATGGGACTGAACTTGTACAAGAGACAACTGAGAATATCAAAATCATTCAGCAAAGGCTCAAAACTACACAGAGCCGACAAAAAAGCTATGCGGATCAACGAAAAAGGGACTTAGAGTACAAAGCGGGAGATCATGTGTTTATTAAAGTAACATCGATGAAGGGGCAGATGAGATTTGGCAAAAAGGGAAAACTGACTCCTCGCTATATTGGACCGTTTTAGATCCTTGAAAGCTTGGGTACTGTAGCTTATTGTATTGCCTTGCCACCGGGAATGGAACAAGTGGATAATGTCTTCCATTTATCTATGCTTCGTGGGTATCTGTAGACGCGCCCTCATGCCTCATGCTACAGTTCGGACTCGATTTGTGTCGGTTCTTAATCTGACCTCACAACGTGCAATGTGAGATTGATAAATCACCAAAGAGTCCAAATCCGGCAAATCGTTTTGGAAAACAGATTTTTGTAAAGAAGTGCCAAACATGGACTGCTTTGCCAGATACAGAGTCGCCACCTAAATATTTTATTTTGGGAGAATTTAGGAAACCTTGACTCGTTGCCTAAGGCCACGAGTCTGTTATCGCCAAAGTTGCCTCGGCTCGGGAACTTGGGTACGATTGGGAAAGGTCAGCTATGAGCACCCTCTCTCGCCCGATCAAAGATCGGCCTCTACTAACCATGATATCTAGTTTTGAAAACGTTATGTGTTCTTATTCCGGTTATTAGCCTAATCTTACTATGTGATGCGCACAACACGAAAGTATAGACTAGATCGCCTAATTTGGAACAAAGCATCGCATATCCGTTTGTTTGGAAATAGGTTTGAAATTTGCTACTCGCAAGTAGGCTAAAACACGGATTTCAACGAGTTGTTCCAACTGAAGCAATCCAACCTTCACCCACAGGCATTCAGGCAGTAAATCAACTAAGCATTTAGCCTCATGGCAAGCATGCTGTCATGTTAACACTCACATACATGCAAGATGCCAAAGCATGAAAACACTCACAGTGTACTCCGAGCCAAAACAAGAAACTAGTTAGCAATCATGCATGATCCTAGTTCATGTTAAAATGGCTAATGCATCACATACATAATGTCACTAGAATAGGCTCGGCTAATCCATGGATGGCATGTGAAATGAACAGATAACATGTATTCCAGTTAGATTTGAAATATCATGCAATTAGTATGATGCGCCGAGCCCGGTGCATGCAATACGAATGAATGGATACACGCATGCATAGCATAAGGTATGCTGAATTAAATATGCCCTAATACTAACCATCAAAAGCAGGTAAGTAAAAGGGAGAAAGAAGTTGGGGGGGGGGGGAGAAGACATGCACACACACACCACACTTATTACAAATTCGCCCTCGCTCGGAGGGGCCGAAAGAATAATACAATTTAATTAACTAGCAAGCTAATTAAATAATTACAGACCTATTAACTAGTTAAGCAAATTAACTAAGCTAATAAAGCGGTAAAACAACCTCGGGAAGAGGGCCCAATGCACGCATGCTCGACTCCGCTCGGAAATCCAACACCATGCACAAGCTGCCTCTGTTTGCACTGTTTTTCTCCTCTGAAGACTGCACAAGTCCCAAGGAACACTCTCTGGTCACAGTGGAAGGCCACCGGCTATGAGGAATGGTCATCGGCCATGGAGAAGTGGTAATCGACCATCTATTGAACTCTCGGCCACCAATTCATGGCCGGTCGGCACTGAATGTGGTCGGTCGGCCATCTATGCCTGCAGAATCCTGTTTTGATAGCAGCAGAGGGCAAACATGGCATGGCAATGCATTTCAAGCAAATGTGTGCACCAACACCCTCCTTATCATGTTCATGACACAAAGGAGGATTGTCCTTGATTCTCGGACCACCAATCGCGCATTTCAATGCATGATGGCCCAAGAAACCAAGTGTGTCATTTCAATGTGGAATGAAATGCACATAAACAAACAATAGGCCCAACCTCTATCACTTGATCAAGAGACAAGGCATGCATGCTCAATGCAATGCAACCTAGGCATGTGAGCTAAGTATGCAACATGAGGATACCAACAAGGATGCAAACATGCAAACATGGACAACATGTTAAGTACAATGCCTGCAAAATGCATCACCACCTAAGTATACAACAACATGTCATATAGCTCAAGCAATGCAACACAATGCAATATGGCTAAGCATGTGTCAACAATGCAAGCAATGAGCATGCGAAACACTTATGCAATCAAAGCATGCAAACATGAAGCAATGTAATAACATTTGAGCAACATGCAAAGGGAGGACTTAGACTAATATGGACAAGTCTCAACCATGTCCAAATCAGTAGCCAAATGCTATGGAAATGAGGGCCAAAACACATACAAACATGCATGCACTCATGGTCCAACACCTGAGCATCAAAGAGCAACTTTTAAGCACACTTAAAAGGGACAAACATGGGCATATGGCAAGCATACTAAGCTCTGAAAATCATGTTAAGGATGGTGCCAAACCAACTAAACAAGACAAACAAGGCATGCAACTATGTCCAAAACTCAAGGCAAGCCAAAGAAGTATTGAACTACACTTAGCAAAACAAAATATGACATGAGTTGAACAACCAAAATCATAGTTTTAGCATGTTAAAACAAAGCCAAAAACACATTGACATGGCATCCTAGAGGCCTAAACATGATGGCATACGCAATGACACATTCAAGGAGCATGAAACACAAACTCTCTAAGGCCTTAAAGGAGCATCAAATGCAAGCATACAAGCATGCCATGTGGACTGAAATGGTGTTATAAATAGTGCTACACCACTGAAACAAGCCAAGTAATGCATGCTCAACACTCACACACCCAAGGCTAACAAGCCAAAATGCAAGGTGGCTATACAAAGCATGTCATGGATGGCCGAAACAACTCCAAACAGACCTTAAGCATACTAAATTATGCACAAACGTTTCACAAAGCTAAACCAAAACAAATAAGCATAGTGGTCTAGATGCTAAGTATATGTTAAGGCAAATAATGGCATTACATGACAAGTATGCAAAGCAAGCATGGTGTGTCTAAACCAATTAAAAATAGTGCTAAATCATGGAAAAATAAGCACAAATAACACTTAGGACATGGCCAACATTCACTTAAACAAAATGCTCACACATGAGGTTAAAATGGCCAATATTGAAGGCAACAAGGAGAGGGGATGGCCCTTTCCTTCTTAGGACCTTAAAGCACCAGTGGTGAGGAGGCCAAGACAAGGTGGTCCCGGAGCTCACCAAAAATAGCACAAAATGGGGCCAAACAAGGCCTAAGAGGGGTCAAACAACCCCAAACACCAAAGCAACCTTAAACAACTATTTTAAGCACTGAAAATTAGAACT
Source organism: Camellia japonica (assembly GCA_030407325.1). NCBI lineage: Eukaryota > Viridiplantae > Streptophyta > Magnoliopsida > Ericales > Theaceae > Camellia > Camellia japonica. Next base: position 105,205,433 of record JAPPVO010000016.1, on the reverse strand, counting down.
TTTATATGTTATATACAAAGTCTAAAAACAGATGCAACGATGGCTAAAAGCCTATGAAAAAATGGGGAACAAAGGGGTAAAGTTCTTACCCTTGAAGACCTTCTTCAAGAACAATGCTCCAGCAGCCTCTCCAAGCTTAAATAAACTCAAGAAGTCCAAGAACAACCCTCTAATGCCTCAGCAACTAAGGGAAGGTGTAATGGTAGGTGTTTGTGCACAAGAGTAAGACTAAACACACCTAAACACACACAAATACAAAGGGGGAGAGAGATATAGAGATAGATAGATACAAGACTCAAACCCTAATCTCAAGACCCTCTGGAATTTCTTGGAACCCTTGAGGAGGGAGGAGAAGGCCTCCCTTTATAGAGATTCACTCTTGCAAAGCTTACAAAACAAGCTAAGCAAGAGTGAAATCCCTTCATACACGTGTATGGAGGGGGTGCAAAGTGTATGCTAACTAGCACAGCTGGCACAAAATATCTGCCAAAAGCAGATGCACAGTGATCGGCCAGCAAAAAATGACAAATTGACCAAACCCATGGTCGACCGACCACAAAGAGTGTCGACCTGCCATCACCAATGGCCGGTAGCAACAAAACAGGGCCGGTGGCCTCAAGCCATGGCCGGTGAGGTGTGGGGATGGCCAACAAGCCATTCCTTGCCCCTCAAAAGCAAAACACAAGTGTTTGGTGCAAAACCAAACACAAAACAGTCGAGTCGAGAGATCCTAAGGCAAGGCACGTAGCCGAGACCTCCGGGAACTCAGGACGAACACGAACATGGATGATCACCGAGTGTTCAAACGGTGACGTCCAAGTCTTGAGGACGGTCAAAAATGGGGTGTCTACAGTTGCCCCTCTTTGACAGAACTCGAAAGTCATAACAATGACAGGAGTGAGTGTCAAAGCCTAGAGACGACCCATTTTTGACAAGGCCGAAGACTTAGACAAAGCATACAAGCTACAGATAAAGATATGCGCCCGAGGGCAGGGGCAAAATGCAAGACAATGCACAGAGCCGAGCATAACTTATGATCATGCGAAGAAAGCTGTAACAAAGCATATGCATACAATAAATGCAACAGTTTAAGCAATCTAACATAAATCCAACTACATTACAATGCAGAAAGGATGTAAGAGAATTATGTAATTCTCGCTACGTTTCACGCGGAGAGTACAATACCTGTCCGGTTCGTCTGGTTGCACCAGCTTCAAATGAACCGTACATACAATATCGTGCCTGTAAAAGAAAGGAACTAAACAGGTATGATATCGTTAGCAACATGTATAACAATGCAAGTTAAAACTGCGTGTCAACGCAAGTGAAGGAGTGCATGACAATGCAACCAATACGTAACGCATAACAATGCGGAGTGGATGCAAAATGATAATGCAATATATACAAAATTATGTATAAACAATGCAAATGCTATGCAATGCATTTAAAACATGATCAAACCATAAGCAGTTCAAAACCACACAAATATTATAAAAAGATGGAGATGCAAAGTCCGCCTACCATAGAAAAGGTGTTGACACCCTCAAACCACAATACCAGCAATGGAATAGGCGTGTACACATGCAGAACTATGAGTGTGTAGATGGAACACAAGATACAAGTAATTGGGTGGAATGATATAAGTAGGGAATGACCCGCTCGGGAAAGACCATGATCCTAAATGCTGGATGCAACAAATTACACTACAATGTAATGTATACAATGGATATGGCGCGCTGCCAAAACATATCTTGCCTAGGAAAGGCATGGACACAAACAAGCCACATTTAACACAGAAACGGTGCCGTCACCCACAACACTAGGTGCGTACACATAATATCAAAACTGTGCTTCAACGCGAAAAGTATGGGCACATACCAGACCAAGCTTAACATGGAAAGGCGCAAGCCATAGATGGATGTGATGCAGCAAATGCATGCAATACAAACTATGTACAATACAATGAATGCATGACAATGCAAGTAAGGAAAGATGTATGACAATGCAAGCTATGTATAATACAACATTTACAAGCTAAAATGCAATGGATGCAGTAGATAAGGCCTGCGGCCAAACCGTGCCTTGCCTAGGAAAGGCATGGACACGTACAAACCATGTTTAACACGGAAACGGTGCCGTCACCCACAACACTAGGTGCGTACACATAATATCATAACCTTGCTTCAACGCGAAGAGTACGGGCACATACCAGACCAAGCTCAACATGGAGAGGTGCAAGCCATAGATGGAGGTGATGTAATGAATGCATGCAAGCTACAATGCAATATTTACAATATATGTAATGGAATGTAATATTTACAATGGATAAGGCACGCGGCCAAAACATATCTTGCCTAGGAAAGGCATGCACACATACAAACCACGTTTAACACGGAAATGGTGCCGTCACCCACAACACTAGGTGCGTACACATAATATCATAACCGTGCTTCAACGCGAAAAGTACGGGCACAGGGGGTATACAAGATTTAATCTGGGCCGGATCTTTTATTACTGCACTGGTCCTTGTTGGTCGTCGGCAAAAACAACGCCGAAAATTTAATCCGGCTCATGAACGCCTTACAGCGGCAAGAAAATGCTCTATTCGCCGGTCTGAAAGCGGTTTCCGAATTCGAAACCCAGGCGACGGCTCTATCCATTCAGACTATGGATCATAGTGCAGATTCACATCCTGCCGCAGATATGAAAGACGTGTCAAAATCCGGCTATGGACTTAGGAATAGTGACACAATTTCCTAATTATCATAATTGTATAATTGTTACTATTCCTTAATAAATAATTTATTCAAATTTGTTGTATCTTCGGCCCATTTATATTATACTGTAATACTTGGAGGCCCATTTTAGTGTCCACTTCTTTCATAGAGCAATTTAATGGGCCTATGAAAAATCATTGTAGTTCTTTGGGCCTATTCATGTTATAAGGGCCTCTTTCATTTGGGCCTGTGAATGATTTTTCATTTTGGATATTGTAATTGGGCCCATTATATTATTGTTAATGATCCAAACAATAATCACATTGATTAAATATATCTTAAAAATCTTTATTATTTAATCATTAAAATGTACATAAATATTTTCCCATCGCCAATCTTTTACATAATACGAAAGCTCGTCGAGTACAATAGTCAGTGCGAGACAATAATTTACAGGGCTAATAACGCCAAAGCTGGATAATGTCTTCGTCATCCTGCGTGCAATAAGCCGGGAAAATACATTCTCCGATAGGCTTTTGAGACCACTGTATGTCAGCCATGTATACATCGTCGCAGTGAACGTCCGGATTTGCAGTACTTTCCGGAGGTTGTAGTTGAACAGGCATTCTATCTTGTATACCCCCTGATTCCCCGGCCTGGACATGTCTACGGCTCTGAACCACATCGGATTGGTCAAAGTGTCGTAGAATACCCCTGACTGCATCCTCTCTCTCCAGTGGATGTGGTTCGATACATCCGTTCGTATGGAATAACGAACAGCCGCATTGGAAGTGGAATATCTTCCTGCGTTGGGCCTTCGTCTTGGCATTACGATGCCTCTTCTTGATTGGTTCTGGCGAACAGGGGCTCTTTGACTGTATAGAATTCTACATTTCTGATCGTCCACGCTTTGAGGCCGGCGTGTTCATGTTTTTCCAAATACTCTCTGTAACTAGAACCCTCCCCAGGATTGCATAATATAATAGTTGGAATCCCGCCCTTTATTTTCTTTGGGCGGGCATATTTACAATTTGAAAAAAAATCCCGTTGGGCGCCGATAAACTCTTGGCAATGTTTCAAAAATTGTGGGGCCACATCATCGATTATGTTGTAGAAAGCATCGTCCTTGTGGTCCCTCAGATCGATGTGGCCAGAATAATAATTATAGGGCCCCAAAGACCGGGCCCAACATGTTTTCCCAATTCTAGATGGGCCTTCAATTATAATGCTCTTGGGCCTGTGCGGTCTTTGGGCCTCGTCCTTTATGTTGTCATCAACCCATTGCTGTATATCTGCAGGGATGGCCCATACTGTGTCTGTAAATGGATGAACATACGGCAATGGCGGATTAAATGAAATCCGATCATAATTGGATGACAACTTGTCATAATTCAGCCAGAAACATTTGGGATCGCCATTTCTTACCAGTGCCAGTGCTTCGTCCTTGGTGGCGGCAGCAAGTGCGTCGCGATATATATTTTCTTTGTTATTCTGGTTAGCGCAGCGGCCCCCCTCACGGAATTCGCCCCATTCCGTGTAATCTCCGCGTTTGGAGATATATTCTAGCACATTCTGATGGTTGAAAGCCCCTTGAACATTGGGATGGAAATGGCGATTAGTTCGATCGTGAGTAACGTCGAAGAACCGTTCATTCTGCGTCTGAAAATGGTATGGAAATTGGACAAGAGCATGGAGATGTGGTTGCCCGTCCTCATGTAATTCATGTGCAACCCTCACATAATTTGGTTGCCTGGTTGTGAACAACTCCCTAATTTTCTCTAATAATCTCTCTTTAGGTATGGAACATTGGGCATATGTGAGGAAGATGTTTTTATTTTGGACTCTAAAACGGCGTCGTACTGATGCCATAACTCACTCTCTATGACGTCACTAACTCTCTCGGATGACGCAAGTCACTCTCCCAAAAACTATACTGCTGGAAGAGAGTTAGGGAGTGAGTTATATAGGTGCCCAGGAGCGTCCCACTAATATTACCTGGGACGCTCCCCCCGCGCCACGTGTCGTCCCCCGATTGGTGCTCCCTTCCGCATTTTGAGGCGGGTTGTCTGCTAGTGTCTCCGCTCCGCGACCAGATCTGCGGCTAGGATTAAAAGTTGAAAAAGGCAAGCGCAAGCGGGAAATTTAAATTAAACGGTGGCAAGCGCGAGCGGGAAATTATATAAGCCAAAATAATTGTGGGTTTTTAATTATTTTGCAATGGAGCCGTCTGATCTAGGTCAATTTAGGCGGTTGATTTTAAAATACGAGCCGGATCTTTTATTACTGCACTGGTCCTTGTTGGTCGTCGGCGAAAACAACGCCGAAAATTTAATCCGGCTCATCAACGCCTTACAACGGCAAGAAGATGCTCTATTCGCCGGTCTGAAAGCGGTTTCCGAATTCGAAACCCAGGCGACGGCTCTATCCATGCAGACTATGGATCATAGTGCAGATTCACATCCTGCCGCAGATATGAAAGACGTGTCAAAATCCGGCTGTGGACTTAGGAATAGTGACACAATTTCCTAATTATCATAATTGTATAATTGTTACTATTCCTTAATAAATAATTTATTCAAATTTGTTGTATCTTCGGCCCATTTATATTATACTGTAATACTTGGAGGCCCATTTTAGTGTCCACTTCTTTCATAGAGCAATTTAATGGGCCTATGAAAAATCATTGTAGTTCTTTGGGCCTATTCATGTTATAAGGGCCTCTTTCATTTGGGCCTGTGAATGATTTTTCATTTTGGATATTGTAATTGGGCCCATTATATTATTGTTAATGATCCAAACAATAATCACATTGATTAAATATATCTTAAAAATCTTTATTATTTAATCATTAAAATGTACATAAATATTTTCCCATCACCAATCTTTTACATAATACGAAAGCTCGTCGAGTACAATAGTCAGTGCGAGACAATAATTTACAGGGCTAATAACGCCAAAGCTGGATAATGTCTTCGTCATCCTGCGTGCAATAAGCCGGGAAAATACATTCTCCGATAGGCTTTTGAGACCACTGTATGTCAGCCATGTATACATCGTCGCAGTGAACGTCCGGATTTGCAGTACTTTCCGGAGGTTGTAGTTGAACAGGCATTCTATCTTGTATACCCCCTAATTTCTTATTAGCACAGTTATTGGTTACAAATTATTTTACAGTTGTCTCCGTTGTACATTTCCTTTCTGGGCTGATGTGGATCCTTCCAGTGCGGCTTTTACAGCTTCTCCTATTAATTTAGCCGCGTCGTCTGTCGTGAGTTTTGATGATTCAGAATTATTGGATCCGGCCTCGCTTACTGATGGGCCTATGTCAACTGGGCCGCTAGGCTGATTATTGGGCCCAGTATTGATTATTGATGGGCCGTGGGTCGGCAAAATTATGTCGCACCGACTGAATGATCCAGGCCCATCCCTAATTGAACTTGCTGACATTCGTGCCGCCATTATTCTTTGGGCCGATGAACCGTATTGGCCCATCGGTGCTGATAATGTCTTTGTGGATCGAAAATGTGATTCGGAATTGGAGCGTGTTAGTCTTGCTCTCGTCACTTTACGCTCCACGTGCCAAATATCCACGTGGTTGTTGTCGAACACCTTGGACAATACAGTGATTAATGGCGGCCGATAAGTAATTTCATTAGGGAACGATGATGTTTAGAAAGCCAATGTGGCTTTCATTTTGCAATATTTCACATCATCGTTGATGTTTGTTTGTAGCAATTTGTACGACGCTGTCCATGGGCATCCTTTCTTATCTGCGGCAGCATAGGCGTTTCCAAAATATGTGATGTCTGTTGGGCATGTAACTGGAAACGTAAAGCGGGCCTGCAATTGATCATCCGCTCGTAACCGTGTGTCTCGTATTTCCACTTCGACGCGACCAGTCGAATTAAATGGACATTGTGGCCTGTAGCTTAACTTGCATTTGTCAATAATCATCGACTTGAATGTCAGTTTCTGCCACATTGCATCGCCTATCTTTGGATTTGATATTGGTATGTTGGATACTGGTAAGTTTGATGTCGCGTCTATGATTTGGGTTTCCAGATCTCCCTCTTCATTTTCGTGGAGACTATCTGTAAGATCGGCTTGTTGTATTTCTTCAGACATTATGATAGCGCAGCGGTATGTTAGAATTGTCAGACACACAATTCTCAATTGGGGCATCAATGGCTAGTTCATGTTATTATATATCCCGTTTCACAGAGTTGGGAGAATAATTAATTTAAAACGACGTTCCTAAAACGACGTCGGTTTGATGCCATAACTCACTCTCTATGACGTCACTAACTCTCTCGGATGACGCAAGTCACTCTCCCAAAAACTATACTGGTGGAAGAGAGTTAGGGAGTGAGTTATATAGGTGCCCAGGAGCGTCCCACTAATATTACCTGGGACGCTCCCCCCGCGCCACGTGTCGTCCCCGGATTGGTGCTCCCTTCCGCAATTCGCGGCGTGTTGTCGTCTAGGGGCTCCGCTCTGCGCCCAGATCTGCGGCCAGGATTAAAAGTCGAAAAAGGCAAGCGCAAGCGGGAAATTTAAATTTAAAGGAAGCGCAGGCGAAAAGGTGAAACAGTTAATATACGTATGGCCCACGATTTGGTTTTTCTGCATCGTTTGTGATCTGTTGTTATTCTTGGCCATACGTTATACAGTAATAGTTATTTATATATTTTCACCTGTTCATGTTGACCCATATCACAGTCAACATATTACGCCTATAAAATAAAATCGATGTGATGCATTTAATGGTGGGGTTCCATCATCGATTATGGCGACTACTTTCCGTTTTTCGCAACGGCGTCCATACACCGCCAGAACCAAACTAAATTTTAGTCGCCGTTGGACAACCTCGAGCAGATCTGGTGTTTCCGGTCGAAGATATTTTAAACTACGGAAACAAAGTTATTACAAAAAAAAACGATTTGTGTCTAAATCGTTGTGTGATTCCATTTGGAGGATTGATGATTTTGTCCCGTATGATGAGACTCATTTTTTTCACTTCGATTTGCCGGAGGTTGGCACTGAAAGGGATGAACGACTATCCCGAAAATTGAAGTTGTTATCCCTCTATATCCAGGGTGTAGTGTTACGTCAAACTGGTGGTCTCTCCGAAGTTGCTGCTGATACGCCAGGGCTGGAAAGCGACATACGTGATGCCCCCACTCAGTCTGCAGAACAAACTGTGGCCATTGATCCATCTGGTATATTTGACAATGGCCAATGTGAATTTGTCGTTGTTTTGGACCGTTTCCCTAATGCTGCGTATACGCCTAAGTTTGAAGATGTATTTTTGTGGTCCAGTGGTGACCCACGAACTGGGTGTATGGTAAGGGGCACAGAAATAGACCGTTTTGTTGTGTTACGGCGTGTCCCTGTTTTAATGCCGTCGCAATCTAATGAATATCCAGCTGTTAGCCGTCAAGGCGTTAACACATTTATCAACATCGGAAAGAATGTTGTATCCGAATTCCGAGATAGTTTAGGACAATTGAACGGCGCGTACAATAATATTGTAAAAAATGCAATTATTTGTTATTTTGTGTGGGAATGTCGCACAAAATCAATTGTAAGCGCGCATTTGAATTGTAGATTGAAATATTGTTACTAGTAAAATAATTTCTTATTAGCACAGTTATTGGTTACAAATTATTTTACAGTTGTCTCCGTTGTACATTTCCTTTCTGGGCTAATGTGGATCCTTCCAGTGCGGCTTTTACAGCTTCTCCTATTAATTTAGCCGCGTCGTCTGTCGTGAGTTTTGATGATTCAGAATTATTGGATCCGGCCTTGCTTACTGATGGGCCTATGTCAACTGGGCCGCTAGGCTGATTATTGGGCCCAGTATTGATTATTGATGGGCTGTGGGTCGGCAAAATTATGTCGCGCCAACTGAATGATCCAGGCCCATCCCTAATTGAACTTGCTGACATTCGTGCCGCCAGCCCTGTAAATTACACCAAACACTTGTTGTTTTGCTTCTAAGGGTAGAGGAAGGCTTGTTAGCCATCCTCACAACTCACTGGCCATGGCTTGAGGCCACCGGCCCTGTTTTGTTGCTACCGGCCATTGGTGATGGCCAGTCGGCACTCTTTCTGGTCGGGTCGACTATTTATTTGGTCAATTTGTCATTTTTGGCTAGCCGACCACTGTTCATCTGCTTTTGGCAGATATTTTATGCCAGCTGTGATAGCTAGCATCCGCATTGCACCCCCTCCATACACGTGTATGGAGGATTTGCACCCTTTGCACCCTTTTGTTCTAAGCTTCTTGAAGAAGCTTGCACCCTTTGCTCTAGCTTCTTGAGGAAGCTTGGACCTTTGTCTTAGCTTCCTCAAGAAGCTTGAACCCTTTGTCTTAGCTTCCTCAAGAAGCTTGACCCCCTTGACCCCTTTTTGTTTAGCTTCTCTAAGAAGCTTAGGCCCTACTCTTGCTCTATAAAAGGAGGCCTCTCTTCTCCTTTGAAGAGGTTCAGCAAAAATCAGAGATATATATGATATGTATATCACTCTCTCTCTATATCTCCCTCTCTCTCTACATTTGTGTGTGTTAGAGTGTCCAAAAGTGAGTTTTGTTCTTAGTTTTGCACTAAGACACCTAGTGTTACACCATACCTTGGTTATTGAGGTGTTGAGAGGTTGTTCTTGGAGCTTTTGAGTTGGTTTTGATCAAAAAAAGGGGACTGGAGTTTTGGTTCTTGAAGTGTTCTTCAAGGGTGAGCACTATTGCTTTATATTCCCCATTCTTGCACTAGCTTTTAACCTATCTTGCATCTATTTTTAAGCTTAGTGTATAACTAGTACAAGTTCTGATTTTACTTGCTTTTGAACTTTGCATAAGGTTGTTTTGAGGTTTAGGGTTGTTTACCCCTTCTTAGGCCTTGTTTGGCCTCATTTTTGTGCTATTTTTGGTGAGCTCCGGGACCAACTTGTATTGGCCTCCTCACCACTGAAATCCAAAGAGATTTCAGTGGTGGGGATGGTGTTTTGAGGTCCTAAGAAGGAGAGGGCCATCCCCTCTCCTTGTTGTCTTCAAAACTTGTCATTTTAGCCTCATGTGTGAGCACCTTGATTAAGTCCATCTTGGCCATGTCTTAGTTGTTATTTGTGGTTATTTTGCCATGTTATAGCACTGTTTTAAGTTGGTTTAGACACACCATGCATGCTTTGCATACTTGTCTTGTAATGCCATGAAATTTCCTTAACATGCTTTGTGCTTTGAGCCTTGTTTTTAGCATGATTTTGGCTTAGCTTTGTGAAGCTTTTATGCATGTTTTGATATGCTTGAGGTCTGATTTTGGTTGTTTGGGCCATCCATGACTTGCTTTGTATAGCTACCATGCAACCTAGCTTGTAGGCTTTGAGTATTGGATCCTCTAGCATGCTCTACTTGCATCATTTTAGTGGTTTGGCACCATTAGTTATGTCATTTCAGTCCTTGTGGCATGCTTGTATGCTTGCATTTGATGCTCCTTTAATGCTTTAAAAGGTTGATGTCTTATGCTCCATGTTTGGACCATTGTGTATGCTTCCATGGGTAGGCCATTTAGATGCCATCTAAGTTTCTTTTGGGCTTTGTCTCGACTTACATTGGGACTATTTTGAGTCCCCTCGACCTTTAAGACTCGCCTTGCATAGCCATGGTTTGATCCCTTAGATTAGCCTTAGGTCTTAGGCTTGCTTGCATGCTTTGATTGCTTGATTTGGCATCATTTTCTACTTGTTTTCAGAGCCTAACATGTTGATTTAATGTCCATGTTTATTCCTTTTAAGTGTGCTTAAAATTCTCCTCGTTATGCTTAAGTGTTGGACCATGTTTGCATGCATGTTTGTATGTAAATTTGCCTTCATTTCCATAGCATTTTGGCTACTTATTTAGACATGGCTGAGGCTTGTCCATATTAGTCTAAGTCCATCTTTTGCATGTTTCTCAAATGTTGTTACATTGCTTCATGTTTGCATGCTTTGGTTGCATCATGTCTTGCTTGCTCATTTGTTTGAATATTGTCACATGCTTGCATGTTTGCATGCGTGTTTGCATTTTCATGTTGCATACTTAGGTTGCATTTGGCATGCATGCCTTGCCTCTTGAATTGATTATGATAGAGGTTGGGCCCATTGTGTGTTTATGTGTATTACACTTGACATCAAAATGCATACTTGACTTCTTGGACCATCACGCATTGAAATGCGCAATTGGTGGTCCGAGGGTCGAGTACCAAACTCCCTTGAGTCCACAACATGATGGGGAGGTTGGTTGTGTAAACATTTGCTTAAAATGCATTGCCATGCCTTGTTTGCCCTCTGCTGCTGTCAAAATAGGGTTCTACAGGAAAGGATGGTCGGTCGGCCATCTTCAGTACCGACCGGCTATCCATATTTGGCCGAGATCTTGATTTGTGGTCGATGACCACTTCCTTATCGCCGGTGGTGTTTCCTTCTGGCCGATGGTCTCCCACAACCCTCAGGGAGTATTTCAGAAACAACTTTGAGACTTGTGCAGTCCTCAGAGGAGAAAAATAGTGCAAACAAAGGCAGCTTATGCATGGTGGTGGATTTCCGAGCAGAGCCGAGCATGCATGCATTGGACCCTCTTTCCGAGGCTGTTTTACCACTTTATTAGCTTAGTTAATTTGCTTAACTAGTTAAGTGGTCTGTAACTATTTAATTAGCTTGTTAGTTAGTTAAATTTGTATTATTCTTTTGGTCCCTCCGAGTGAGGGCGAATTTGTAATAAGTGTGCGTGTGTGTGATGCATGTCTTCCAATCCCCATTTCTTTCTCCTTTTTACTTACCTGCTTTTGATGGTTAGTATTAGGGCATATTTCAATTAGCATCCTTATGCTATGCATGTATGCATCATTCATCAGTATTGTATGCACCGGGCTCGGCGTATCATACTAATTGCATAGTATTTCAAATCTAACTTGAATACATGTTATCTGTTGCATTTCACATGCCATCTATAGATTAGCTGAGCCTACTCTAGCTACATTTTGCCTGCGATGCATTAACCATCTTAACATGGACTTGGATCATACATTTGATTACTAACATGTTCCTTGTTTGGCTCGAAGTACTAGGTGAGTGTTCATGCTTTAGCATCTCACATGTGTGTGAGTGTTTGCCATAATAGCATGCTTACCATGAGGCTATGTGCTTATATGATATAACTGGCTGAGTGCCTGTGGATGAAGGTTGGGTTGTTTGAGTTGGAACAATTCGTCGAAACCCATATTTTAGCCTACTTGCGAGTAGCAAACCATTTTCAAAACAAACATGAGATGTTTTGTTCCAATTCAGGTGATCCAGTCTATACTTGTATGTTGTGCGCATCATATAGTAAATCTAGGCTAATAACCGGAATAAGAATGCATAATGTTTTCAAAACTAGATATCATGGTTAGTAGAGGCCGATCTTTGATCGGGCGAGCGGGGGTGCTCACGAAGTGACCTTCCCCAATCGTACCCAAGTTCCCGAGCCGAGGCAACTTTGGTGATGATGGACACGTGGCCTTAGGCAACGAGTCAGGGTTTCCTAAATTCTCCAAAACAAAATATTTAGGTGGCGACTCTGTATCTGGCAAAGCAGTCCATGTTTGGCACTTCTTTCTAAAAAAAATCTGTTTTCCAAAACGATTTGCCGGATTTGGACTCTTTGGTGATTTCTCAGTCTTGCATTGCACTTTGCAAGATCATATTAAGAACCGTGACAATTTGAGTCCGAACTGTAGTGAGCCCAAATGAACAAAACGGGAGATTTCCCCCGGGACGTTTGGGGACGTCTACAGTTTCTGGTGACTCTGCTGGGGACTTTAGAGAGCTTGACTCGAACTCATGATATCTTGTTTTGACTACATTTATGTGTTTCTTTGCGTTGCATTTGCATTGGTGCACCTAGGACACTGTATTTGTCGTCTGCTATTCCTGAACGGTTTGCCGGAGGCTCGCTTTGAGAAGCTTGCCATAAGGCTGATCGATTACGGGCTCTGCCAGTATGGGAACATAAACCCCGGTTGTTACCGAGGCACCCTTTTGGCCATTCGACCTATTGCATATTCGGAATCCATAGTGACCATTCCAAGCTAGGACAGGTTGCTTACCCGATTTTAGGTTGTTTGAAACCGCTGCGTGCGTAGTAAAACCCTAGCTCCTGACAAAATAGGACAGGGAAACCCTACCCCAACATAGGGGTGTTTTGACTCACATTTACTTGCTATGTGCTTTTAGAGTGTATCTCTACAGGGAATGCATATACCGGTTTGCAAGTCTGAATATCAGGCCTGAGGGCATCAGTATCGGAATTCGAGAATCAGTTATATCTGCGGGTATCAGATTCAGTTTTGGGGCAGTGATTTTTGGGAAACAGTGATCAGTAGTAGAGTACAGTTATTCAGCTACGCTTGTGTTTGTTCTGATTGGGCTAAAATGATGCGTGTTTTCTCTTTCAGTTCAGGGATTTAAGTACAGAATAGCCAGTGTTCTCTTTTGCTGAGGCAAGACAGATATCTGACCCATCAATCAACCGATTGCATCATCTCCGTTCAAGTTCAGTGGACTTATGATGACGCAAAGTTCAAAGGAGATTGTGGTTATGACAGCCACATTAGACCAAGGAATCATCTTGCAGGATGAGACCAATGTAGATATACCACATCGACCCAGGTCGCCTATTGCGCACCGGATCTGGACACCCCAGTTGTATCAAGCTCGTGAGCCCACCACGTTCGAGTTGATGGGAATGATTAGTGACCTTCAGAGGTCTGTGGCTGATCTCGCCTACGGGATGTCGGCTTCGCCACCAACCACATCGTATGCCGGGAACTTCATGCCGCAGGAGCCCCCGCTACTGGGGCGAATTGTGATCGAGCTCAGCCAACCTGAGGTTGTCTCAAGCTATAGCAATGACGTGTCAACAACAACCGGGTTTCGCTCTGATATAGCAACCCAAACCCTCGATCAAGCTGAGGCTAGAGGTAAGAACAAAGTGGGAACAGATGCTGATCCCGTTGAACAACTGCTGTGGGCAGTCGAGGCTTTGAAAGCCGGGGGGTTGCATAAACAGCAAGTATTCGCAGTTGCAGCTAAGACTGTGGATGATGCTTTCCCCACTCCAACCGAGGGGAGTTCCCGCCAGGCAAAAAATCGGGATAAGCCCCGTCATGCCAGAACAGTTCCCTCCACTCCTAACCCTGCCCCTGGAAGTGATCAGAAAGCCAAGGCAGTGCCTGCCGACCCTTTCGCTAGTGCGTCTAGCAAGAATCCACAAACTTCGAAGTATCTACCCCGAGGGCGCAGAGTCTTTCACGCTCTCTACATGCCTTTGTCTAAGGCCCTTCAAATCCTGGTGGAAAAAGGTCATCTCAAACCTCTTGAGCCTCGGCCTCTCCCTAGTCATCTTCCAGCAGGCCACGATGCTACCTTGTACTACGTGTACCACCAGCAAACCGGTCATAGCACCGATAATTGCTTCTGTCTTCGCCATGAAGTATAGGACTTAATTGACAATGAGGTCATCCTCCCACCTACCTCAGCAAAGTCTGTCACCACTGAGCTGCTAGACTTCGAGGATACTACAAGTATGTGATCAGGGGTTGGACCACCTACGGGCGGCGCTCAGTGTATTTCAGATGTAGCGTCTGGCACGCACTGTTTTGAGCATTTACGAATGCTGATTTTTGTAATTTCTGGCTTGGGTGTTGAGTCAGTTCTTTGGTTTTGTTTTGAGTCTGTCTCATTGTCTTGAGTCAGTTTTTTTGCTTAAGGGTCTGTCTTGTTGTATCGAGTCAGTCCCATTGTATAGAAATCAGGTGATTCCAGGGTTGTTGCCTCGGATATCATTATTTTGTTTTGTAATTATCCTTTTGCTTTCTTTTGAGTCTGTCTCTGCTGTGGAGCCAGTTGCAACCAGGAAATCTAAATGAAACAACTGCAGCTACCATGTTTCCGTGCTTATTGCTACTTTGAGCTAGTTGTGCCAGAGAATTTGAATGAAACGACATCTCACCTGCTCTTTTGCACCCCGAACTCATTGCATTGACCAAAGTTTTTTCAAAACCTTTTGAACACTATGGTGAAAACGAAGAGGAAGGAATTCCTCGGGTTTTGCAAAATTTGATCAATTGAGAGAAAGAGAGGCGTGCTAAGCCTTTAATGAATAAAATCATGTTTGTTAACGTGAGTACTGAGAAGGATCCTGACTTAATCCAGATTGGTCCTACATTGTCTTCCGCGTGAGCGAGTTGTCGCTTTCTTAAAAAATTTCAAAAAAATGTTTTGCGAAGTCCTGCGAAGACCTATGTGGAATCGCTATTGAGATTATGCAGCCTAGGATCGCTCTCAGCCTCAAGACTCAACCCCTTGCTCTCAAAACCTTGAACGTGCATTTAGAATGTTCAACGACCAACCGCAATGTGAGGCTTGTATGGCCGGATCAGAAGCACCCCTCGAACAAGGGGCAAAAGATGTCAGAGAATGTACTCGAAGAGTCCACGACGAAGAACGGCAAGAATGCCAAATCCCAGAAGGGAGGAAAGAAGAAGGTGTCGCTGAAGGACAACCGAGTTCCGATCCACAACACTAGGGGCAAATTCAGCCCCCATTGGATAGACTCCTACATCGTCAGCGAACAGCAGCCACTCTTTTGGATTCAGACGGATTCGAGATCTCAGAACCATTTGACATGGACCAAGCTACACTTTTACCCTTGAGAGGCTCGCTGGGCCGAAAATCCGGAAGGGCGACCCAGGCAAAAGTTAAAGCAAGAAAAGAAGAAAAAGAACAAGAAAAAAAAAAGAAAAATGCAAAGACTGAAAAAAGAAAAGGAAGCAAAAAGATGAAAAAGAAAGGAAAAAGAAAAGAAAAGAAATGAAAAAAAAAAGAATTGAAAAGAAAAGAAAAACAAAGCTCGCAAGGTTGAAAACCCGGAAGGGCGGCCTTGGCAAAAGTTAGAGCGTAGAAGGTGAGGGTTAATACACGAGTGTACCTTAACCAGAACTACGTAAGGCTTGATTCCCATGTTTGGGATACGTAGGCCACTTCATCCTGAAGTCCAGCCACCAACACTTTGAAAGTGACTGTGTCCATATATTGGTTTTGACCATCTTCGTCTTCTCTGTATCCGAGAGTTCGGTGGCGATCATCACTAATGAGAACTGTTCACAGTATGCTGCGGCGTTATCCAGACAAGGGGCAACTTTCTGTCGCCATGAGTCGCCATTCAAACAAGGGGCAACTTTTCATTGCCATGCAGCTCTCTTCAAGCAAGGGGCAATTTTCCTTCGAATCCGAGGTCGCGCATCTCGAGAGTAGGTTCCGTGCTCGTTGAGCACTGGCTGTTTGCCAAAATGGTTTTTGAGAATTTTTAATGAGGTTGACTAATTTCTTGAAAATTATTCCATCTTTTCCAAAACTGAACCATTTCTTGGACCCAAAAAAGGAAAAATTTTCAGTGCTCATAGCCTGACTTGCATGATTTTGGATCAGAAAATTGAACAAGCATGCTAATCTAACTCTCATTTTGGTCAAAATTGTTTTAGTAGAAAACAAAAACAAAAAATGGTCAAAATGATGAACTAGGGGCACAGTTGAGTCGGGCTTCCTGTCTTTCCCCCATCGCCAGCATACTTGCCAGAAGAGGGCACGACTGGAGCTGTCTGTAAAGGGCTGGAAGCTCTTTCACCCTCCGAGCAACGAGGTATCAAACCAAGTGTGAAGCACGAATTGGAATGGGTCAAGATACTCCACTCCCTCATCTGGGGCATCGGCTAGACGTCACCAGAAGAAATACTGCGAGCTAACAGTGTTGGGCATGAACCCACAACTTTCTGTTTATCCATCAACTACCTAGGGGAGTGATGAAAAATGAGAGATTGAAGAATAGAGAGATGTGTGATGAGAGAAAAAGTAAGAAAAGGGCTTTTTCAGAAAAACAGAGCCTGAGGGCCGAGTGATGTTAGAATCACAAATAAGAAAATGTGGGAATAACACCTGGAGAAACTGGCTCCTCGCGAACCAAGAGGTCTCTTGTCTTTGTAACACGTCTGTGTGTCATGTCTTTTGTTTTGTTTACCTTGACTTTTCTTTTGAGTCTTTTCGAGTGTTACTCGATGTGTTTAGGTTGTGTACCTTCTGTTGAGTCGTAGTATGATGTGTTCAGTTGTAGGCTCAATACCCAGTTGAGAACCCTTTTCTCATTTTCAAAAAAATCGTTTTGTGCTCAGAGTGCTGTGTCATTCTCCACATTTGTGCAAAACATGATTTGGTTCTTTCATGAAGCCGCAGGGTTTGACCCAGGTCATGTCAGAATAGTAAAACCTGGACCTATCTGAAGCCTTTTTTGGGGTTCCGGATTGCGAAGCAGAAGAAAAATAAGGAAAGATCGGACATTAGAGCCTGTTATGACTCCTGCAAATTCTGCCCTTCCATCCACAGTGTGCAATGAACAGAATACTGTGTTATGGGCTATGAGTTCAGAATGAGCAGTGTTCAGAATGAGCTGTGTGTATGAGCTGTGTGCCGGGTAAACCAAGCACTGTGTTATGGGCTGTGTGTTCAGAATGAGCAGTGGGTTATATGAGTTGTTTTGTCGTTGGCCGGTTCATTATCTGGTTATTACGATGCAAGTGTTCCAATTTTCAAACAAAAGATCAATCTCACTTACATTGGTATGTAATGTGATGCAATGTGATGCGATGTGACGTACAAATGAAACACTTTCTTTTTCAAACAAAAAGCTTGTTTCATTTCATCATCTTTTCAAGTACATAGCTTTGAAGAAAAGAAAACCTACCTGCGGTAGTACAATATGTTCAAGCTACCAGCGAAAAGAAAAGTAAAACAAAAGAAGAAAAACAGCAAAAGTCTAGATCAACGCCAAGTGGTCTCAGGCCTAAGGGTTTGTCCTCGTCCTCTTCCTGGACGAAGGTCCAGGAGCATCATCGCCGGCCCCATAGTCTGAGCCCGAGTCATCTCCAGTCTCCTCCTCAGACGACTCTGCCTTCACCCCCGCCCCCGCCCCCGCCTCGGACTAATCATCGTCGGGAACCGGTGCTCGAGAGTTGCTCCCAACATGAGTGCGCCCCGCTTTGGTGCAGGGATATACTGTGCCTCCTCGCCCTCCTCCTCGAGCAGGAACAGAAGGTCCAGCTGGAGCACCTCCTGCAGTCGAAATCTGGAATGGGGCCTGAAAAGGACAAATGGCAAACGCATCAGTACGCTACGCAAAGCCGATTATGAATACTGTGAGCAGTGTATGAATACAGAATCCAGTGTATGAGTACAGAGTATGAATGCTGTGAGCAGTGTATGAATACAGAATGCAGTGACTGAGTGCAGTGTATAAATGTCATGAGCAATGCTGTGAACAGTCTGCGGGTTACAGTGTATCAAATGCCGTGAGGGTCGTGTATCAAGTGCTGTGTTGATAGTACGATGCATCAGATTATGTGAAACAGTTTATGTAGGGTTTGAGACTGTGGTCAGAAGAGCTTACCGGGATACCGTAAATGGCCAGCAGGTCGAGGCTCCGCTGTAGCATCCCCATCACGGAGGCGGTTAACTCTAGGGACTGGCAAGTATACTCGGAGGAAGCTTGCAAAAGTGTTAGAAGTATCAATATTCTGCGGAATATCAAACAGAAATGAAATGAAATGACTGTGCAGAATGCAAAATGTAGTAGTTCATACCGGGGGCAAGTCGTAGAACCCGACTAGCTCGTGATCAGCCGGAGGGGGAGCGATGGGGATCTGATAAGTCTCCCCACCCTGCCCTCTGCACGTCATCATAGTAGGCAGCTCGGGCCACCTAGCTCCCTGCCCTCTCCAAGACCCCCAGGACCTACTCCCGCCTCGGGCCTGAGGTGCCTGCGACGCTCCTGTCCTCACTGCTGGTGCCGCTGGTCTCTCCCCCTCAACTAGGCCAGCACTCGTCAATGGCCGCATGATGTAAGTCTGGACGAACTCTGTGTAGTCGCCCTCGTCTATAAACTGCTCATAACTCCGACCAACCGTGTGGTGGGTCAGCTCCGCCAAGGTGTACCTCGCGTGGGTAGGAGGAGGTGCCGGAACCCACTGCTCGGGCACACCCAAGGTCTGCCTCATGAAGCGCTCTCCAAAGTACCAAGCCCGGCAGACCGGACCCTCCAACAGAATCCTGGATCGGGCGATCTCCTGAGTGCCCTCATACCACTCCCGAACCACGATAGGCAATGAAGCCCAAGGCTGCCAGGTAATCTACAGATGATACACAGTTGTTTATCTACTGTTATCGAAAGAAAAATGTAATATCGAAAGAACAATGTAAAGTGAAGCTTAATGAACTGCAAGTTCTAAAATGCCTCTGCGGCGGTGATGGTATCAAAGTATCGGCGGAAGAATATGAAAGACTCCCATGGTCTTCGCACGCATCTCACGTCAAAGCGACAAGAGAATGGAATGCCGAGGGGGACCTCCTCGTCTGGCACTGGGGCAAGCCTCGAGAAGTAGGCATATAACCACAACTACAGAAGTGTAACAGAGCAAATATCAGTATGCTTATCAGATAAAGCAGAATGCAGAAGAAAGCAGAAATCGCAGAACCGTGTATTGTGCAGTGCATAGTGCGGACTGTACAGTACGTGCAGTATATAGTCAGTGTAAAGCAGATTGCATGTTTGCAGTACGTGCGGTATACAGTCAGTGTAAAGCAGATTGCATGTTTGCAGTGTGTGCAGTATACAGTCAGTTGGCAGCAGATTGTGCAGTATATGAAGTATTGTGCAAAGGTGTGCAGTGTGTAAAGCAGATTATATGTGTGCAGTATATGTCCAGTGTGAAGTAGGCCGTAGTGTGTGCAGAGTACAGAGTACAGATAATGTAAAGTAGAAATGTAAAACAGAGAAGAAGATGTACCTTACATGCTCGCCAGTAGCCTCCGAGCAACTGTCCGCTGAGGCGAGAGGATGAGCTCATGTAGCCTTAAAGAGTGGCCAAGCTGGTGCCACCCCAGTCATAGCGGCAGATCTGTGTCACGTCCACCAGTGCGCTCAGCAAGTAGAGGGCGACGGTGTTCGCCCGGTCGGCGAAGAGCGTGGTCCCTAGCAAGAACATAATGAAGCCACGCGCGTACTGCTCCTCCTCCTCCCGGGTAGTAGGTGCTTGGATCCGGAAATGAGCCTCGAACCAAGAGTATCGCACAAACCCTGCTCGAGCGAGAGGTGGCTGAGTGCCGAGCAAATAAAGCTGAGTGACGTCCCACTCGTCCATGTCAATATCAAAAGGATCGGATCACCCCCACTCCTCCGATGCCTGTAAGCATGGAGAACTCAAAAGGAGTCATCGTCATCTCCAGGATGGCAGAAAGGTGAAAAGAGTCGGTGGTGTCCCACCACCTCTCCACCAGAGCGGCAAGAAGGGGCCTGCTCGCAGTGAGGCGCGAGAGTCCCATGCAGAAGGTCCCGAAACCGGCCTGATCAACAATCTGACGAACTGTGTCAGGCAGCTCCATGTACCATCCCCGGGCCTTGACATTTCCATACCCTCAGAAGGCATAGGAATCTCCCTGTGATTTAAAGCAAGCAGTCGCGAAGCAACATCAGATATACAATGTCTTGGAATGCATACAGAATGGATACAATATAGCATGTGTGCATGTGTTCAAATTCAAACAGACATCGGGTGCGGGTGTGCTCGCAGTGAACTACAGCATCTGATGTATCGGTATGTTCAAGTGGTTCAGTGAGAAGACAGCGTGTGTACACGTGTTCAAATTCAAACAGACATCGGGTGTGGGTGTACTCGCAGTGAACTACAGCATCTGATGTATCGGTGTGTTCAAGTGGTTCAGTGAGAAGACGGCGTGTGTGGTGTGTGTTCAAAGATCAAACAGATATCGAGTGTAGGTGTGTTCACAGTGGACCACAGCATATGATATACCAATGTATCTGAGTTAAGCAGTTAAAGAACAGTATCGACTAGCACAGTTATATATTCTACATTGCAGAAAATGAAAGGGGAAAAGTGTACCTGTAGACACCCCATTTTGACATGTCCTAAGACTTGGGCGCTTCTTTTGATTACCCGATGATGACAATTAGAATGTGTTTTCTCACAAAATTCTCAGTAAGAAAGATGGAATTTAAGTTTTAATCCCAACCTTCACCCATTTTTTTGGCCAAACTATTTTAGACCTTAAAACCCTCTTTTCAAAATATGTTTTTTTTTAATGTTTCTACAATGTCCGAAGCTCCTATTTCGATTAAAATGTTGCACTTTTCAGTAAACCGAGTAAGGACAAAGTGGAAAAAATGGAAGGGAGGTGAACTTTTTTGAAAAAATATTTAAAAACATCTTCTTTATAGGTTTGGAGTTAAAGGAAATAGGAGGGGATGAAAGAAAACTGGTTTAGGAAAAGAATGAGTATCAAATCATTAAGAAGGAAATGAGCAGCCTTCACTAAATTAGCATTTCTCTTTGTACACTTGGAATTTAAATGTGGCCACCACCATTGGAAAGTAGACTTCTGGGGCTTCAATTTAGACCCAAGAACCACCTTAGACCAAGTCCAAATAAGGGAGATATGCCTATTTGAAGTTGGGCTTCAACCAGATTTTGTTGACCCAACCCGAGACAGCCTTTACTAAATTAGGCATATCTCTTTGTACACTTGGAATTTAAATGTTAGGCTACCACCATTGGAAAGTAGACTTCTGGGGCTTCAATTTGGACCCAAGAACCGCCTAAAACCAAGTCCATATGGAGGAGATATGCCCATTTGAAGTTGGACTTAAAAGCAGATTTTGTTGACTCGGCCCAAAACAACAATAACCCATTTTTCTTGGTTTTGGTTCGGTTGGGACAACCCATTGATCCATTTTTCTGACCCAAATATGTTCCAATGCATGTATACTCA
The DNA here is from genome assembly GCA_030407325.1 of Camellia japonica. Classification (NCBI taxonomy): domain Eukaryota; kingdom Viridiplantae; phylum Streptophyta; class Magnoliopsida; order Ericales; family Theaceae; genus Camellia; species Camellia japonica. Next base: position 105,183,814 of record JAPPVO010000016.1, on the reverse strand, counting down.
TCCCCCATTACCTAGTGTTTGCTCCATTGAAGATAATGCTCATTTTTGCTCCCATTTAGCTCCATTAGTGTTCCATTAGCTCCATTCCTTCATTTATGCTCTATCCTTGTCTTCCACCTATCCTCCACCATTTTCTCCACTTTCTTAGCCTATAAGTATACATCTGATTGTTGAAAGGAAAGAGGGAAAAGATTAAGGAGAGAACATTTGAGAAGGAGAGAAAGAGAGAAAAATTGAGTTTTTGAGCTAAACACACTCCTATCTTCCATATACACCCACATACCTTCCATAGCTACTGAAATTCCTCATTTCCATACACCAAAACCACTCTAAAAATTCTGATATAGCCAAAGATCAATTGCCTTGATCATAAGGAAGAGTGCTTTAGTGATTGAAAGTGAGAAAAACTAGAGAGTTAGCCACTTTCCATACCTAAACTCCATAAACTCCATAATTCGAATTGAGAATTTGAGAACACACTTCCTACACTTGAGGGTGATCAAGAGGAAGTTTGGAATCAAGAAGTTCAATCTTTCTTTGGAAGGTGAATTTTTAGTCTTTCATTTTCTTATATTTTATATCTCATATTTATTTTCTTGCTTCTTATTTCATAGTGTTTTGTTATAATCCAAGTGGTTTGTTTATCTCATATTTATTTTCTTACTTTATATTTCATAGTGTGTTATTATAATCCTAGTGGTTTGTTTAGCTTATAATTATTTATTTATTTATTTATTTTTATTTCGCATGTTTTAATTTCATATTAGTTTGTGTTGTAATCTTGCATGTTTACCTCATATTTATTTTTATTTTTTTTTTCTTGTATTAGCCTCATATTAGTTTTGTTGTAATCTTGCATGTTCTATCTTATATTTTTATTTTATTGTTTTAGGTTTATGTTGTAAGTTTGCACTTTTTAATTTATTTTATATTTTGTTTTCTTGTTTTTTTTAAATCTAACTGGTAGTGGTTAGTTGAGCCACCTACATATTTTTTGTTTGTGCCTTTTCTTGGTTTCGCAACAAGACAGGTTTTGCTTGGCCTAGTTGGCCGGCCGACCTATTTGGCCGGTCGGTTAGCTTCTTCCGAACAAGATGGCGTAATCTCCCAATGTTGACTAATTTCCGTCGACGATTCCAAAGAACATGAAGCTTTTATTTTATTTATTTTTATTTTGAGTGTTTTGCGAGGTTTTTATTTTGATGTAATATTCTCCTCGCCCCTCTCTAATTTGGATTTGTAATATTAAAGTGTTGTAATAATCCCCCACCCTTCTTCTTTCTATCCCATTCTTTTACTTGCTTTCTTATTTGTACATAAATATCATATTTATTTTTCATCATATTCATGCTTTGCATCCATGTTTCATGCATCTTGATTCGGCTAAGTTTGCATTTGTGGATTTAATCAATTCCTATGTGATTATGTGCGCTACCTCATGTTCTTGAGATGATTCACATGTCATATCTTAGAAGCCGAATCTTTAGTTGCATCTCATGAGTGAATTGCATTAGGATTCTGTATATAAGATCATGCATATTTTACTAACTTTGTTTTGTAGCTGTTCGAGGGACGTCGGTCAATCTGTGAGTTTTTATGCTTTAGCATCCCGTTTGTGTGTGTTTTTCTTACTATGTCTAGCATTCTACCATGAGGCTATTTGCTTATGTGATATAACTCTATGAATGCCAGTGGATGGAGGTTGTGTCGCTTAATTTGGAATGATGTTGATTTTTCATGCTTGTAAACTCAATTTATTTGGGTTGTACATCGTCAAAACTCTTTCAAAATGCATGATATCAAATTGTTCCAAAATGAATGGCATAGTCTATACTTGTATGCTTCACATAGTAAATTTTAGGATTTATTAACTAATCAGAACATGAACATATAAAGAAAATAAAAGTCATATCATGGTTTAGTAGAGGCCGATCTTTTGATTGGGTGAGCGGGGGTGCTCATTATTGACCTTCCCCTCTCATACCTAAGGTTCCGAACCAAGCATCCTTGGTTACGACGAACAGTGGCCTTGGCACTGAGTCATGGGTTTCCTAATTTCCCAAAATATTAGGTGGCGACTCTGAGATCTGATGACGCAGTCCATTTTTGACAAAATTGCAATAAAAATGATTTTTGAATAAAAGTTGCCAAATCTGGACTCTCGTCTACGTTTCACATTGCACTCGTGAGACTAGATCAAAGAGATCTCGGGAGTCCGAACTGTTTAACGCGCGCGGGTACCCCCCGGGCATGTTACAGTACCTCAGAAGCGCCGCATGACAGATGTAACTCTGGCTCGCGCAGTAGAAGCTCCAGTGGCGCACCTCGCGCGTAGCTCCGGAAGTGGCGGAGGCTGTCAGGAGGGAGCACATGCACCGCCGGCCTGTAGGTCGCCGGATCGAACGGTCGAACGCGGAGAGGGAGGAGCTCGACCTCGGGGTCCACGTCCATCTCCGGGGGAGTCCCGCCCTATGAGAGATCGTCTGCCATGCCGAGAATGGTGTGAAAATGGCCGGAAGTGTGAAAACCGGGCGAGAATTTGAAAAGTCAACTGAAAAGTCAACCCCGAGAGGGCAGAAAATGGACGGAAAGGTCGGAAGCCAAAAAAGGCACAAAGATCGAGATAAACTCGAGGGAAACAAACCCCGAGTGGTGGAAATCAAGAAAAATGCACCGAAATCAAGATTTGTTCGGTTCAAAATGTTCGAAACGCGAAGGATTTCGCGAATCAAACGTCGAAAATGGCTCTAAAACGTGACAATAGCGAGGATACAAGGTTGGAAAATAGCCTAGAGAGAGAGGGGAGGGATTTTCGAGCTTGTGAGAAGTGAGAAAATAGGGCTAGAAGCTCTATATTTAAAGACCCATGGCCAATTGACAAAACTGCCCCGATACAGTCATTTTTGGCCGATCGGCCACATTGTTGGCCGGTCGGCCAAATAGTTGGCCGGTGAACTTGTTTTGCGGCCGGTGGATATCCGGTGACCTCCCCCGATGGCCGGTGAATCTCCTACACCCTTGTTTGGGTCAGATATGTGGTTTGGGACCTTCTTTGCTCAACGCAGTGCAAGGAACTGCATTTTTGAAGCTTAACCGGTCTCTGTGCCGTGTCTTCTGTGCATAGCACTCAAATACGTGCAAGGTGTATCCTTTTTGTATCCTTTTGTATCTTGCGAAGTCCGAGAACTGCTTTAAATACGTTGCATTGTTATGCATATCTCCTATGCGCTGCAGCGTGCATCATACTCGCATTGTCATGCACATATGTTATGCATTGTCACGCACGCCACACTTGCATTGTTTTGCATCTTCTTTAGGTCGCATTGTCATGCGCACCTCACATGCATTCACATGCATGACCCTTGTCACACGTTGTCACGCAAACCTCACATGCATTGTCATGCATCTTCTCTTACCTTACATTGTCATGCGCAATTCATTTGCATTGTCGTGCATTTCAAAAGACGTGCTTTGTCACGCATTTGGAGTTTATTTGCATTGTCGTGCACTTCAAAAGACGTGCGTCGTCGCGCATTTCTTTCATTCGCATTATCATGCATTTCAAAAAAAAAAACAAAAAACAAAAAAAACAAACATGCATTATCATGCACGTTTCATTTGCATTGTTATGCATTTTTCTTTCATTCGCATTGTCATGCATTTCAAAAAAAAGACAAAAAAAAAAAAAACAAACATGCATTGTTATGCGTGTTTCATTAGCATTTTACATAGCATTGTACATAGTTTACATGCATTCATTGTAAATATTGCATATTGTATATATCGCATTGTAGCTTGCATGCATTTGCTGCATCATCCATCTATGGCTTACGCCTTTCCATGTTGAGCTTGGTCTGGTATGTGCCCATACTTTTCACGTTGAAGCACAGTTATGATATTATGTGTACGCACCTAGTGGTGACAGCACCGTTTCTGTGTTAAACAAGGCTTGTATGTGTCCAAGCCTTTCCTTGGCAAGATTTGGTTTGGCCGCGTGCCTCATCCATTATACATAGTTTCCATGCATTCATTGTAAATATTGCATTGTACATAGCATTCGTTGTAAATATTGCATTGTACATAGAATACATTGTATATATTGCATTGTACATAGCATTCATTGTATATATTGCATTGTACATAGTTTACATTCCATTGCATATAGAATATATTGCATTATAGATTGCATGCATTTGCTGCATTATCCATCTATGGCTTGCGCCTTTCCATGTTGAGCTTGGTCTGGTATGTGCCCGTACTTTTCACGTTGAAGCACGGTTATGATATTATGTGTACGCACCTAGTGTTGTGGGTGATGGCACCGTTTCCGTGTTAAACGCGGTTTGTATGTGTCCATGCCTTTCCTAGGCAAGATATGGTTTGGCTGCATGCCTTATCCATTCCATTGCATATAGAATATATTGCATTGTAGATTGCATGCATTTGCTGCATTATCCATCTATGGCTTGCGCCTTTCCATGCTGAGCTTGGTCTGGTATGTGCCCATACTTTTTACGTTGAAGCACGGTTATGATATTATGTGTATGCACCTAGTGTTGTGGGTGACGGCACCGTTTCCTTGTTAAACGCGGTTTGTATGTGTCTATGCCTTTCCTAGGCAAGATACGGTTTGGCTGCATGCCTTATCCATTCCATTGCATATAGAATATATTGCATTGTAGTTTGCATACATTTACTGCATTATTCCACCTACATTGTCATGGATTCTTCATTTGCGTTAACACGCATGCTTCGTTTCCACCTGCATTGCATCCATCCAGTGCATTTTTTAGTTGTTTCATTGCATTGTACATAGAAAGCATTGCATGTATTTACTGCATCCTCCATTTATCGCTTGCGCCTTTCTTTGTTGAGCTTGGTCGGGTATGTGCTCATACTTTTCACATTGAAGCACGGTTATGATATTATGTGTGCGCACCTAGTGTTGTGGGTGACGGCACCATTTCCGTATTAGACGCGGTTTGTATGTGTCCATGCCTTTCCTAGGCAAGATACGGTTTGCCCACGCACCTTATCCACTGCATTCATGACATTGTAGTGTAGTTTGTTGCATCCAGCATTTAGGATCATGATCTTTCCTGAGCAAAGCATGCCTCACTTATATCATCCCACCCAATTACTTGTATCTTGTGTTCCGTCTACACACACATAGTTCTGCATGTGTACGCGCCTATTCCACTGATGGGATTGTGGTTTGAGAGTGTCGGCACCTTTTCTAGGTAGACGGATTTTGCATTTCCATCATCTTTATGATATTTGTGTGGTTTTTGTACTGCTTATGGTTTGATCATCTCAAATGTATTGCATATCATTTGCATTTTTTTTTTATATACATAGTTTTGTAAATATTACATTATCATGCATCCATTCCGCATTGTTATGCGCCACGCATAGGTTGCATTGTCATGCACCCCTTCACTCGCGTTGTCACGCAGTTTTAGATTACATTGTTATGTATGTTGCTAATGATATTTGTACCTGTTAAGTTTCTTTCTTTTTCCGGCACGATATTGTATATACGGTTCATTTGAAGCTGGCGCGACCAGACGAACCAGACAAGTATTGTATTCTCTGTGTGAGACGTAGTGAGAATCACGTGATTCTCTTACATCCTTTCTGCATTGTAATGTAGTTGGATTTGTGTTTGATTGCTTAAAACTGTCGCATATTATGCTTCGCTACAGCTTTCTTTGCATGATCATAAGTTATGCTCGGCTTTGTGCATTGTCTTGCATTTTGCCCCTGCCTTCGGGCGCATATCTTTGTTTGTAGCTTGTATGCTTTGAATAAGTCTTTGGCCTTGTCAAAAATGGGTCGTCTCTGGGCTTTGACACTCACTCCCGTCATTGTTATGACTTTCAAGTTCTATCAAAGAGGGGCAACTGTAGACACCCCAATTTTGACCGTCCTCAAGACTTGGACGTCACCGTTTCAACACTCGGTGATCATCCATGTTCGTGTTCGTCCTGAGTTCTCGGAGGTCTCGGCCACGCGCCTTGCCTCAAGACCTTTCGACTCGACTGTTCTGTGCTTGGTTTTGCACCAAACACTTGTTGTTTTGCTTCTAAGGGTAGAGGAAGGCTTGTTAACCATCCCCACACCTCACTGACCATGGCTTGACGCCACCGGCCCTGTTTTGTTGCTACCGGCCATTAGTGATGGCCGGTCAGCACTCTTTCTGGTCAATCGACCATTTATTTGGTCAATTTGTCATTTTTGGCTGGCCGACCACTGCTCATCTGCTTTTGGCAAATATTTTATGCCAGCTGTGATAGCTGGCATCCGCATTGCACCCCCTCCATACACGTGTATGGAGGATTTGCACCCTTTGCACCCTTTTGTTCTAAGCTTCTTGAAGAAGCTTTCACCCTTTGCTCTAGCTTCTTGAGGAAGCTTGGACCTTTGTCTTAGCTTCCTCAAGAAGCTTGAACCCTTTGTCTTAGCTTTCTCAAGAAGCTTGACCCCCTTGACCCCTTTTTGTTAGCTTCTCTAAGAAGCTTAGGCCCTTCTCTTGCTCTATAAAAGGAGGCCTCTCTTCTCTTTTGAAGAGGTTCAGCAAAAATCAGAGATATATATGATATATATATATATACCACTCTCTCTATATCTCCCTCTCTCTCTACATTTGTGTGTGTTAGAGTGTCCAAAAGTGAGTTTTGTTCTTAGTTTTGCACTAAGACACCTAGTGTTACACCATACCTTGGTTATTGAAGTGTTGAGAGGTTGTTCTTGGAGCTTTTGAGTTGGTTTTGATCAGAAAAGGGGGCTGGAGTTTTGGTTCTTGAAGTGTTCTTCAAGGGTGAGCACTATTGCTTTATATTCCTCATTCTTGCACTAGCTTTTAACCTATCTTGCATCTGTTTTTAAGCTTAGTGTATAACTAGTAAAAGTTCTGATTTTACTTGCTTTTGAACTTTGCTTAAGGCTGTTTTGAGGTTTAGGGTTGTTTACCCCCTCTTAGGCCTTGTTTGGCCTCATTTTTGTGCTATTTTTGGTGAGCTCCGGGACCACCTTGTATTGGCCTCCTCACCACTGAAATCCAGAGGGATTTCAGTGGTGGGGATGGTGTTTTGAGGTCCTAAGAGGGAGAGGGCCATCCCCTCTCCTTGTTGGCTTCAAAACTTGTCATTTTAGCCTCATGTGTGAGCACCTTGATTAAGTCCATGTTGGCCATGTCTTAGTTATTATTTGTGTTTATTTTGCCATGTTATAGCACTGTTTTAAGTTGGTTTAGAAACACCATGCATGCTTTGCATACTTGTCTTGTAATGCCATGAAATTGCCTTAATATGCTTTGTGCTTTGAGCCTTGTTTTTAGCATGATTTTGGCTTAGCTTTGTGAAGCTTTTATGCATGTTTTGATATTCTTGAGGTCTGATTTTGGTTGTTTGGGCCATCCATGACTTGCTTTGTATAGCTACCATGCAACCTAGCTTGTAGGCTTTGAGTATTGGATCCTCTAGCATGCTCTACTTGTATCATTTCAGTGGTTTGGCACCATTAGTTATGTCATTTCAGTCCTTGTGGCATGCTTGTATGCTTGCATTTGATGCTCCTTTAATGCTTTAAAATGTTGATGTCTTATGCTCCATGTTTGGACCATTGTGTATGCTTCCATGGGTAGGCCATTTAGATGCCATCTAAGTTTCTTTTGGGCTTTGTCTCGGCTAACATTGGGACTGTTTTGAGTCCCCTCGACCTTTTGGGACTCGCCTTGCATAGCCATGGTTTGATCCCTTAGGTTAGCCTTAGGTCTTAGGCTTGCTTGCATGCTTTGATTGCTTGATTTGGCATCATCTTCTACTTGTTTTCAGAGCCTAACATGTTGATTTAATGTCCATGTTTATTCCTTTTAAGTGTGCTTAAAAGTCTCTTCTTTATGCTCAAGTGTTGGACCATGTTTGCATGCATGTTTGTATGTAAATTTGCCTTCATTTCCATAGCATTTTGGCTACTTATTTAGGCATGCCTGAGGCTTGTCCATATTAGTCTAAGTCCATCTTTTGCATGTTGCTCAAATGTTGTTACATTGCTTCATGTTTGCATGCTTTGGTTGCATCATGTCTTGCTTGCTCATTTGTTTGAATATTGTCACATGCTTGCATGTTTGCATGCGTGTTTGCATTTTCATGTTGCATACTTAGCTCGCATGCTTAGGTTGCATTTGGCATGCATGCCTTGCCTCTTGAATTGATTATGATAGAGGTTGGGCCCATTGTGTGTTTATGTGCATTACACTTGACATCAAAATGCATACTTGACTTCTTGGACCATCACGCATTGAAATGCGCGATTGGTGGTCCGAGGGTCGAGTACCAAACTCCCTTGAGTCCACAACATGATGGGGAAGTTGGTTGTGCAAACATTTGCTTAAAATGCATTGCCATGCCTTGTTTGCCCTCTGTTGCTGTCAAAACAGGGTTCTGCAGGAAGGATGGCCGGTCGGCCATCTTCAGTGCCGGCCGGCCATCCATATTTGGCCGAGATCTTCATTTGTGGTCGATGACCACTTCCTCATGGCCGGTGGTGTTTCCTTCTGGCCGGTGGTCTCCCACAACCCTCAGGGAGTATTTCAAAAATAACTTTGAGACTTGTGCAGTCCTCAGAGGAGAAAAACAGTGCAAACAGAGGCAGCTTGTGCATGGTGGTGGATTTCCAAACGGAGCCGAGCACGCATGCATTGGACCCTCTTCCCGAGGCTGTTTTACCGCTTTATTAGCTTAGTTAATTTGCTTAACTAGTTAAGTGGTCTGTAACTATTTAATTAGCTTGTTAGTTAGTTAAATTTGTATTATTCTTTTGATCCCTCCGAATGAGGGCGAATTTGTAATAAGCGTGCGTTTGTGTGATGCATGTCTTCCAACCCCCATTTCTTTCTCCCTTTTACTTACCTGCTTTTGATGGTTAGTATTAGGGCATATTTCAATTAGCATCCTTATGCTATGCATGTATGCATCGTTCATCAGTATTGCATGCACCGGGCTCGGCGCATCATACTAATTGCATAGTATTTCAAATCTAACTTGAATACATGTTATCTGTTGCATTTCACATACCATCTATAGATTAGCCGAGCCTACTCTAGCTGCATTTTGCCTGCGATGCATTAGCCTCTTAACATGGACTTGGATCATACATTTGATTACTAACATGTTCCTTGTTTGGCTCGGAGTACTAGGTGAGTGTTCATGCTTTAGCGTCTCGCATGTGTGTGAGTGTTTTCCATGATAGCATGCTTACCATGAGGCTGTGTGCTTATATGATATAACTGGCTGAGTGCCTGTGGATGAAGGTTGGGTTGTTTGAGTTGGAACAATTCGTCGAAACCCGTATTTTAGCCTACTTGCGAGTAGCAAACCATTTTCAAAACAAACATGAGATGTTTTGTTCCAATTCAGGCGATCCAGTCTATACTTGTATGTTGTGCGCATCATATAGTAAATCTAGGCTAATAATCGGAATAAGAATGCATAATGTTTTCAAAACTAGATATCATGGTTAGTAGAGGCCGATCTTTGATCGGGCGAGCGAGGGTGCTCACGAAGTGACCTTCCCCAATCGTACCCAAGTTCCCGAGCCGAGGCAACTTTGGTGATGACGGACACGTGGCCTTAGGCAACGAGTCAGGGTTTCCTAAATTTCCCAAAACAAAATATTTAGGTGGCGACTCTATATCTGGCAAAGCAGTCCATGTTTGACACTTCTTTCTAAAAAAAATCTGTTTTCCAAAACGATTTGCCAGATTTGGACTCTTTGGTGATTTATCAGTCTTGCATTGCACTTTGCAAAATCAGATTAAGAACCGTGACAATTTGAGTCCGAACTGTAGTGAGCCCAAATGAATAGAACGAGGGATTTGCCCCGGACGTTCGGGGACGTCTACAATAGAATACACTCTCCCAGTATTTTTGCAGACCTGAAAAAATACCGAAAGTTCACAAAGCCCATTCAAGCGCAAGAAGTGCCGCTCGAGCGAAAGGGCAAAAATCTAAGCAACAAAGATTTGAAAACTAAGCAACCAATCTGCTCCAAACATGTTCCAACTAACTCAATAGCCATACTCAAGCAAGAATAAAAGGGAAAAGATATGAACAAAATTTGGAAACCATAAAACCGGAGTCCGAAACATCAAATGAGTCCGGTCAAAACCGAAATCGCTATACCGCTCGAGCATGAGAAGTGACGCTCAAGTGTCAGACACAATAAGTTGTTTCGTTCGAGCACAACAAATGACGCTCAAGCGCAGAATACACACATCCAGTAGTTTTGCAGACAAAAAAACATCACTCGAGCGCATGCCCGCTCGAGCGTAGAATATATTCTCCTAGTAGTTTTGCAGGCTTACAAAAGTACTGAGAGTTCACAAAGTCCGCTCGAGCGGAGGAGCAAAATTTTGGGTAACAAAGGTTTGGAAACTAGGCAACCAACTTGTCCCGAACACAACCACAACAATCAAATAGCCAAAATTTAAGGATATACAAGGGAAACAAGATGTGAAGAACAATATGAAACCATGAAACCTAAGTCTAGGATACAGCAAGGGTTAGGTCAAAACCGGAATCGCTATAAAACATGTGCATAATCAACGTATAACGTATGCATTCAATCATATATATTATAAAAGTAGTGTTTTTTTTTTTTTTTTTTTTTCATGCTTAGGTGACACATTATAAAGGCTTACTTTTTTTCTAAGAGAGTCACGTTAGAGTGTATTTTCTTAATTACATATAGAGTTCTACGCAAATCCAAACATAATTTAAATTATACTAACTTTACTTATTTGATATGGATTCTATTTGAAAAATACTTTTTCCCATATATTTTTCATGGTAAATTGAGATAATCCACAAGTCCAATACTAATTTTTCGTTTTACATTTTTTTTCTTAATTCTTTCAAGGGAATTAGGATTTTTTTAATGCTAAACTGCATTCTATTTTTTTTTTCTTTTTTTCTGTACATTATTCTAACCAAATACCAATTCTATATTATGGATTTATCATTTAAATTTTATATTCATTATATATATGAAATTATATTTCATTTTCTACATTATTTATTTATTTTTTCCTTTTAGGCTTTTAACTACTAAAATTACCGATCTCACAAGTGGGCATTGTCCATCAAATACAAAGTCACAAAATCTTCTGTATGTAGATTACAGATGGCAAAATGGCTTCACGTTTTGGCTCACATTCTATTATAGAGAAAGGGTGGAGCAGAAGGTTCAGACTTGAAGTCCAGAAATTGGAGCTTTGGGTTCTAAACTAAAGCTCATTGGTTTAATTATATCTAGCCATTGTAGCTTCAAATTGGTGGATCTTGACAGAGTTGATGTGTCTTGATGAAGTTGATGTAAAGGTGGTGGTTCACATGGTGGTGTGATAAATTTAAATTGTATTTTTTTTTTCTTTTCGTGTATTATTCTATACTCAATATCAATTATATATTATGAATTTGTCATTTAAATTTTATATTAATTTTATATATGAAATTATACTTTCTTTCCTATGTTATTTTATATAATCACAACTTATAGGAGGAAAAACTTGCACAACAATGATACTTTCGAAGAACCTCTAAAATTTGGATTTACTGCAATTGAGTTACTTTTTCAACTATTGAACATTAAGTTTTTTTATGTTTTGACATCATATTACAGCTGATTAATTACTTCACACACTGGGATGTACCTATTGTTTGGATGTTTTCATTATTATTATTATTATTATTATTGGTTTAGGCATTGTTATGTGATTATTTCTTTGTTAGTCGTTATTGAATTTTTTTTATATAGTTGTTATTTTAATTTAATTAAGAATGTTTATTTTACAATTTTATAATTTAATATATACATATATCATATAAAATCATTTTATGATAATCTAACTACAACATATTTATATTTAATATTTTTAATAAATTTTATATAATTTCTATTTCAACATATTTTTATTTTTCAAATGAATATAAAAGAAAATTAAATAGTTAGAATTACTTTTAATTTTATGTTACTAATTATTCTTCTAATTTAACTATTATTTTTATTATCAAAATAAGTATTTATTTTACTATTTTATAATTTAATATATATCGTACAAAATTATATATGATAATTACATTTTTATAATACGATAGAACTAAAATTATCAAAATACACAAATAATTTAACTAAAATTAATGTATATATATATATAAGTATTCAAGTAACAATTTTATAAAACGATAGCATCAATATTATCAAAATAAATAATTAAAATCATACTTTCATTTTAACTTTAATTTTCAATTAAATTTAAAATTATTCTTTTATAACACATATTTTACCATCAAATATTTAAAAATAAAATAAAATAGCGCATGCATTGCATGGGTCAACTGCTAGTAGTAATAAACAATTAAAAAAAAAGCTAAAAAAATTTATTAAAGCTTTGGCTAAAACAAATCACAAATACTTAAATAATTTCTCTCGTGTTTGTAATTACTTTGGAATTTCCTTCATCTGCTCATACATAGTGGGGTTTTCAAATTCTGTAGTGACATGAATCACAAATAATGAGGAAGTTGTGGAAGATAAATAAAACAAAATAAAAATATAGAAAAAATAGGAAGTTGGAGATGATAGAATTACGGAAGAAGATTCCTCAAATGAAGCCGAACAAATAGGAAGAGATAGGACGTTATAATAAGGAAATGCTATCAAATAAGTTTTAAAAAAGAAAAATCAAAGTGAAAATTTTCTCACATAAACTTAAAAAAAACAAATATTTAAAATTGACGACCTTGTGAGATGATGAACGTGGAAGTGGAAATTTTTTTTTATTATTATTATTTATTTTTTGACAACCTTTGGAAGGGGATTATGAATACTACACAAACCAGCAATGTTGTGTCCATGTGAATTCTTAAATGTCTATCAATAGAAGTTAGGGTAAATTATACAAATAGACCCTGTAGTTTATTCGATGTGTTAATTTAGTCTTTTTAGTTTCAATTTGTTCGATTTTTCCCTTTAATTTAATAGATTGTGTCATTTTAGTCTAATAAATAACGGTTGTTAAGTTAATTTAACGGAAGATCAAACAATGTGTCAATTTGGTCCCTGTATTTTACACGATGTGTCAATTTGGTCCCTGTAGTTTCAATTTCTTCGATTTTGACAAGGACTAAATTGATATATTGTGAAAAATACAGGAACCAAATTGACACATTATTTGATTTTCCGTTAAATTACTTAACAACTGTTATTTATTGAACTAAAATGACACAATCCGTTAAATTAAGGGACAAAATCGAGCAAATTGAAACTACAGGGACCAAATTGACACATATTGTAAAATACAAAGACTATTTGCATAATTTTCCCTAGAAGCTTATGGCTCAACATACTCTCTTCATCAATATTTACATGAAACTTTTAGTGCTTGCAAATAAAATTTTCAAATAATTGAATTACAATTAACAAACTACAAATAAGAGTAATGGTATAATGAGATAGAAAGAAGATAAAAATAAAGAAAACAACGATATTTAAAAGTTTCAAATTTACCTGGTTATACAAAAATTTAATATTATAGTAAAAATCTTAAATTCCCAATAAATTCACATTTTCTATAAAATAGAAAGACAATAAAAAAATAAAAAATTTGGTGTCCTATTCTTTTATTTCAATTTTGTGGTTTTCATTGAAAAAACAAAATCCGATCAAAATCTTTAACACAGAACGGCCATAGATACTTCAACTACAACTATTATCACTTTTAATTCTTCTCTACCATGTAAATGTCTAAACAAACGCATAAATTTCACTAAAACCAAAAGCAAAATCAACAGCAAAGAAAGAAAACCACACAGGAAATAAATAAATAAGTACGTAAATTTATGGAGTGGTTCAACAATTTAAACCTCACTCAGCTCAAGCTATCAGCTCCTCTACCACTGCCCACGAAGTTTAGAGTTATAGATATACATAAAAAAAAATAGATAGTTATATTAGTAAGTCATAATTCAGATTTAGATATTGTCATATCTTTTTGAGATTAATGTCTAAATTTTTTATATGAGTTAGAGACTTAATAGACATGTGAGTTTTATTAATTTAAAGATATATATATATATATATATATAATAGATAGTTATATTAGTAAATCATAATTCAAATTTAAATATTGTTATATCTTTTTGAGATCTATGTTTAAATTCTTATATGCGTTAGAGACTTAATAAACATGTGGGTTTTATTGATTTAAATTCTGATGGTGGGAGATATTTTAAAAATAGATTTATTTAGATAGACTTTAAATATTTTTAAAATTTAAAATTAGATATTGAAAGGAAAAAGAAAGAGTTTAACTAAAGCGATAGAGATCAAATTTGTTAATTTTATTTGTTTGTATATTTGATTTCTAAAATTTTTTAATATTAAAAGTTGGAGACCTCTCATGTTTCACTACATTCTTATAATATATAAAGATATATGACCTTGATTGCTTTATGTGGTTGGTTTAGTCTTTTTTGTAAAATATGGCAAACACAATATCAATTAATTCATTTTCTAAAACTTAAATAATAATTTAACAATGAGCAACATTATTATTATTATTATTATTATTATTATTATTATTATTATTATTATTATTATTATAAATAAAAAATAAAGTTGAGAGAATAAATTCAATATAATGTGGCCTTTATTTAGCAAATACTTGTATCATCAAAATGAAAACAATGGAAGAAATAAATCAAAATTAAAGGGAAGTTGTTTAAAAGCTGTATTTATTAAACTAGAGTTTTTTTTTTTTTTTTTTTTTTTTTTCAAATTTTTTTTAGTAGTTTCGGTCGGTTAATGAAGCTGAAGAGATATTTGTTGTTTGAAACTTGTGAACATAAAAGTCCTGCTATGATATTGCTTTTGCTTTGTTGTAGATTGTAGATATAATAATGGGAATCATGAATAAATTAAATGAAACTAAATTAAATTTGAGTGTTTTGTCTCAATTAAAAACAGGAGTAAAAAGGGTGATGCACTAATAAATCCCAAATATTTATCTTATGATTCATTTGATCCTATATTTTATCTTATGATCCAATTAGTCTCAAGCTAATGTTAATGACAAAATACCCAGTGTTACACTATGTTTTGCGCTTTTTAGTAAGGGTAAATGAGGAAAATCCCAATGTAGTATTGACTGTAATGTCCAAAACTCTGTAGATATTTGTTTTCCCTCCAAACAAACATCAACAAAACATAATCAAAAACATCAACAACATCAAACATTAAAATATCAACAAACATCAAATATCAACAAAACATCATCAAACACATCAACAACATCAAACATTAACAAAACATCAACAAATATCATCAACATCAACAAACATCATCAACAAAACATCAACAAACATCAACAACAAATTGAACATCAACGTCAGAACATCATGAACAAATATCGTGAAAAATTACACATCAGATTCATTTAAACATAAATACCAAAAATCAAATTCATTTAAACATCAGATTTCAAACATCAAAATCATTAATCTAATGTAACACCAACCCAAAATGGTAAACATTAGATTCAATAATTTTGGATTGGTGTTCATATGTTTCAAACACCAGATTCATTTAAACATCAGATTTCAAACATCAGATCGGATCGCATCAGATTTCAAACATTGAAAATCATCGACATCAACTGAGAGCCTCCATACCGACATCAACTGAGAGCCTCCAACATTGATCATATATCATCAACATCACCGACATTGAACATCATGTGCCAAGTGAAAGTCACGGCGTTGACGTGGTCCTCGTCGCCGGAGATCGGGAACCGGGACTCGACGGCACAGAGGGCTTTGTAGTAGCTTTGAAGGAGGTCGCGGTGGGACGTGAGGAAGTCGACGGTGGCGCGTTCGAGATCGGATTGCAGTCGACGTTGACGTGGTCGTCGTCGCCGGAGATCGGAACCAGAACTCGACGACGCAGAGGGCTTTGTAGTAGCTTTGAAGGAGGTCGCGGCGGGACGTGAGGGAGTCGACAGTGGTGCATTCAAGATCGGATCGCAGTTGCTTTAGGGTTCGAAGAGGACTATCTAGTTGCAGAGAGAGAGAGAGAAAGAGAAATCACACCCTCGAAAGGGTATTGATGTGAAAATAAATGTAATCAAACCACACCCTCAAAAATTTGGCAATACATTAGGACTAAATGGTATACAAAAAAACTTAAAGGACTAAATGGTTTAACTTTTTCCAAGATAGGATTTATGGGTAATTTTTCCTAAAAAGTATTTAAAAAGTCTATGGTTAAAAAACCAAATAATCACATAAAATATAAATGAAACCATATAAGTAAAACAGTTTCGTTTATATATATAATGAATCATACTATATAAAATGTTCAAATCTTAAATAAGTATTAAACATTGTGAAACATTATTAGTATGACTAATAAAAGATTAAAAAAAGGAAGCTTTTTTGATAAATCCACTTTCTAAGAGCTTTATTCCATCCAACCCATATTCTTTTTGACTATTCCATTAGGTCCTATTTGAGATAAGAAGACCAAAATACCATTTTCATCTACTTATTTCCATTTAGTTCACATTATTTTCTTATGTTTCAATAAGTTCTATGGGTGACATAATTATCAAAATACCACTAATGTGAATGTTCACACCGTCAATGTGAATGTTCATATCATCAATGTGTAGGGGCCCGGCCCATGTCAATCCTCGTGGGTGCTCGAAAAAATTCGAGTCAGGCCGAGGCGGGCCCGGTCCGTTGACAATGTAAATATTCATATTGACATGTTAACATTCACATTAATAGGAGTGTAAAATTGGCCCGCGTCCCGTGGCGGCGCGAAACTTGCCCGCGGCCCGAGGCGGGCCCGGTCCGACCCATTGACAATGTGAATATTCACATTGACATGTTAACATTTACATTGATAAGAGTATAAAATTGGCCCGCGGCCCATGGGCAGCCAAAAACCCGCCTGCGGCCCGGGGCAGGCCCAGCCCGGCTCGGCCCGTTGACAATGTGAATATTCACATTGACATATTAACATTCACATTGATAGGGTGTAAAATTAGCCCGCGCCTCAGGGCTGCCCAAAACCCGCCCACGGCCTGTGGGCGGCCCGGGGCGGGCTTGACCCGGCCTATTGGCAATGTGAATATTCACATTGACATGTTAACATTCACATTGATAAAAGTATAAAATTGGCTGGAGGCGCAGGGCGGGCCCGACTCGGCCCGTTGACAATGTGAATATTTACATTGACATGTTAACATTCACATTGATAAGAATATAAAATTAGCCCGCGGCCTGTGGGCGGCCAAAAGCCCGCCCACGGCCCGAGGCGGGCCTGGCCCGGCCTGTTGACAATGTGAATATTCACATTGACATGTTAACATTCACATTGATAGGAGTGTAAAATTAGCCCGCAACTCGTGGCTGTCCGAAACCCACCCACGGCCAGTGGGCGGCCCGGGACGAGCCCGGCCCGGCCTGTTGACAATGTGAATATTCACATTGACATGTTAACATTCACATTGGTAAGAGTATAAAATTGGCCAACGGTCTAAGGGGGCCCGACCCGACCCGTTGAAAATGTGAATATTCACATTGACATGTTAACATTCACATTGATAAGAGTATAAAATTGGCCCGCAGCCCAAGGGCGGCCAAAAGCCCACCCGCAGCCCGGGGCGGGCCCGGTTGGCCCGTTGACAATGTGAATATTCACATTGACATGTTAACATTCACATTGATAGGAGTGTAAAATTAGCTCGCGCCTCATGGCTGCCCGAAACCCGCTCACAGCCCGTGGGCGGCCCGGGGCGGGCCTGGCCATTTTTTTTTAATTCTTTTTAATTTTTTCTACTAAAATTTTATTATTTTCCACAAAAAAATACATTGCGCCTTGGGCGGGCTGGGCCTCGAACCGAGCCTTGAATGGGCCTTAAGCGGGCCGATGGGCCTATCCGGGCTTCAAAGTGATGGCTTAGGCCCTAACCTAAGGTCTCGGACATGCTCGGGCCCGGACCCAAAGGAGCCTGCCTTGAGCCGTGGGCAGGCTTCGGGCAGCCCACGGGCCGCGGGCCAATTCTACATTCCTATCAATGTACATGTTAACATGTCAATGTGAATATTCACATTGCCAATTGGCCGGGCCGGGCCTACCTAGGGCCATGGGCAACCTTCGGGCAACAGGCAAATTTTACACTCCTATTAATGTTAATGTTAACATGTTAATGTGAATAATCACATTATCACGAGTCGGGCCAAGCCCGCCTCGGACTGCGGGCCAATTTTATACTCTTATCAATGTGAATGTTAACATGTCAATGTGAATATTCACATTGTCAATGGGCCGGGCCCACCCCAGCTTGCGGGCGGGGTTTTAGCCGCCCATGGGCCACAGGCCAATTTTATACTCTTATCAATGTGAATGTCAACATGTCAATGTGAATATTCACATTGTCAACGGGCCCGCCCCGGGCCACCCACGGGCCGTGGGCGGGTTTCAGGCAGTCACGAGGTGTGGGCTAATTTTACACTCCTATCAATGTGAATGTTAATATGTCAATGTGAATATTCACATTGTCAACGGGCCGGGCAGGCCCCGCCCTGGACCGCGGGCGGGCTTTTGGCCACCCATGGGCCACGGGCCAATTTTATAATCTTATCAATGTGAATATTAACATGTCAATGTGAATATTCACATTGTTAACGGGCCGGACCGGGCCCGCCTCAGGCCGCCCATGGGCCGCGGGCGGGTTTCACGCCACCACGGGACGCGAGCCAATTTTATACTCATATTAATGTGAATGTTAACATGTCAACGTGAATATTCACATTGTCAACGGGCCGGGTCCGCCCCGGCTCGCGGGCGTGTTTCAGGCCGCCCACGGGCCAATTTTACATTCCTATCAATGTGAATTTTAAAATATGAATGTTCACATCATAAAATTGCTAACCGTTCAAAAAATATTTATAAGGGCATCAAAATTAAATATGAGGGCATAAGTGTCCAAGAAAATAGTGTAAATCAAGAAAAATGACTTTATGGAATAAAACTATAGATACATGGGACTAAGTGGGTTAAAAAATTCATTCATGGACTTCTTAGATTAAAACACTTCTAAATGAGATTTATCAATAAAAATCCCTTAAGAAGAATAAATTTGAGAGCATAAATTCAATAATAATAATCATAATAATAATAATAACAATGTTGTTTAATTTCTCATATTAGGACTTTACTTTTCAAATACTTGTATTCACTGATGTTATACAAATCCATGCAGGAACCTTGCAATATGAAACGGGATGATCAACCTTCGAAAAAGTCACTCTATGGGTTGAAAAGGCCCGGTTGGCAGTCACTAAAATTGTTGATCTATTTAAGTTAATTAGTATGAGTTGTATATGCTTATTGCTAGTTTGTTATCTTGATTATTTATTTAATTTAACCAGCATAAGTTAATTAAATGAGATGATATGTTAATTAAATTTAGGGGTGTAAATTAAATTTAGGGGTGTAAAGTGGCCCGGCCCATGTCGAGTCTCGCGGGCTCCCAGGCCCAAGAGGTATTTAGGGCGGTGGGCCGAGCTTGGGCGGGCCTGATCAATTTTTTTTGTTTTTTTGTTTTAATTTTTTCAACCAAAACTTTATTATTTTCCACTATAAAAGATACTGGGCCTCGGGCGGGCTAGGCTTGAGTGGGCCTTAAGCAGGCTGATGGGCAAGGCCCGGCTTCAACATGATGGCCCAGGCGGGCCCAAATGGGCCGAGCCCACCCTGGGCCACGGGCAGATTTATGGTCCCCCACAGGTCATGGGCCATTTTTACACTCTTATTGGTAGTGTTGCTATCGTTGTTTATTTAATTTAACAGAGATGAGTTAACTAAATAAAATGTAATTGAAGCCCTATTGAAAGCATTGAAATTGGTTTATTTAAGTTAACTAACATGAGTTAAATAAATTACTTGGAATTGATACTTTGTTAGAGGTCACCGTAAATTGTTAACTGTTTAATTTAAACTGGGAAGGGTTAATTAGATGGGTAATGTTAGGGTTATAAAATTTTCTACCAAATGAATGACCAAATATCTCACATGAGTGTGGGCGTCACCCCATGTGAGACATTTGGTAGAAAATTTAGGACCTATAGTATTTTCCTATTTAAATAGGTTGAAAAAGAATATCTTGTTGACATTTAGAGCATGTTCATTTATTTAACTTAACGAATTGTGGTAAATTAAACAATTTGGGCTTAATGGATTCAGTAATAAAATCATTTTTTTTTTGTGGCCATGATATGATTTTGTGTATGTATAAGTATCATTGCACTCGCATGTCTTTTAATATTATAATATGAGATAGTTTGGTGAGCTAGTGGTTTGCTCATCTCTGCCTGTACATGTGTATAGGGAATTATTTTTTTTTGGACTTTAAATTTTTTTTTTTAGTCTTGAGGATCAAATAGTAGGTTTACCTTGACGTAATTATAAGGTAGTGATTTTTATTTTTATTTATTTTTGACTTGAGGATCAAATAAAAGGTTTATCTTGACATAGTTATAAGGCAGTAACGAGCTATAGGACTTTATTTGTTTGTTTGGCTAAGCGTCGTTATTTGTGAAGGGCAGCGCACTCCCAATTATTGTAAACCATTGGGCATTTTGGTTGTAAAGAATGTGTTATTTTCCATGTAATACACAAAGAGTGGATTTATGGCGTTCATCAATTGTATTTTCTTGTTTTGACTTCTAAAACTAAAGAAAATAGTTAATGAAAAGGAATTTTTATTAATTAAATGAATGAGAATGAAATTCCTTTAAAAAATCTCACGCTAAAAATAACTAATTTTCACCTAATTAATCCTTAAAAATGGGGACTTGACACCATGGAAATAGATAGAAGACCACCATGCAAATAGAAAAATTCAAACCACTCACCTCCAATGCATAAATTCTAACCGATCGAGCTGGGCATAAGTTAGGAAATGAAGTAATTACAGAAATTGGACCTCTGCCCCGTATTACCATAAAACAATAATAAAATGAACATAGGATTATTAGATGAAATCAATGAGAGAGACACCTTCATTCATAATACTACCACTCCAAATCGCCTTTGGGGGTGGGAAAAATAAAATAAAATAAAATAAAACAATACGTAAACTATAACATGAACATAATATTATTAGATGAATGCAATGAGAGAGATATGTTCATTCATAATACTACCACTCCAAATCGCCTTTGGGGGAGGGGAATCAAAAAAAAAAAAAAAAAACAATACGTACAGCATAAATATTCAAAAGGTTTTTGAAAAAAAAAATGTTAATAATTGCTCTATGGATAATGGTTAACAAAAATTCATTTTACTCCTTGTGTCTTTTAAAAATAATCACATATGTCCTATGTGATTTTGAATTAAAATGTTAAGTTATATTGTTCATTTAAACTAACAGAGAATGTGTCTTATATTCCTATTTTGAGAGTGAGAAGAAAAACAAATTAATCAAAGTTAAATTTCAATGTAAAAAGACAAAATTAATCTTGTTTTAATAAATATGAATAATATGTATATATTTTTTATTTTTACTATTAAAATATTAATAGTATATATTTACCATATAACAAATAAATTGGTCAAATGTTTTATAGGTTGTACATAAACTAATGATTAGGTTATGATTAAGTTGGAGTAAAGTTTAGGTCACCTAGATTTTTAGGCCACTTTTAACGTTTAGACTACCTCCCCAAGCCAATCTTAATTTATTCTTATTTTAAAATTGTTACATAGGGTAAACTATAATTTTTACCAACGAGCAAACTTTAATATAGAATAACCTAAAATCACAAAATATATTTATATTTTATCATAATATCCTATTATTAAACTATGGTATGTATTTCATATTAAGATTAGAACATAATAACAAAAGTGTGATACTGATAAAAATGACTAAAATTTAGTGAATCAAAATTAGTTTTCCTGTACATTTAAAATAAATTTTTTGTTAGTATTCAATTTTAAAATTCGTTTGGGAAGCCAACTTTGGGGCTTTTTTTGGGCTATTTTAGCCCTAAAAAACAAAATAGGCGACAAAATATCATATCCAACACATAATCATTACATTCTTCTTCACACAAAAAAGTCAAAAAAGCCAAGAGCCCTTCCCAAACGAGTCTTTTTAGCTCCAGGTTAAAATAGCCAAAAAAGCTAAAAAATAAAAAAATCAAAAAGTCAACCCATTTCCCAAACAAACCCTAGAAGAGTTGATATCAAGGGCAAACAGTAAGCCACAGTGTCCATATTAACCAGTAAGGCCCGTTTATTTGGGGTTATAGGGGGGGAATGGAATTGATAGTGAGGTGAGATTTACTATATGGGGTGTTTGTTTTAAGAGATGGAGAAGAGATTCCTAATTCCTTGGTATTAGGATATGTCTTAGAAGGGGGATTGGAATGGAGGAGATGGAGATGGTATTAGAAAAATAGTGACAATGACTAGAAATTTTTTATTTATTTTATTTATTTTTTATTTTTTTACATGTTGGGTATTTTTTTTTAACATGAATGTTTAATTTTTTGTATTTTTTGTTAAGTGAAAATCAATTCCTACACTAACAATTATTATTAAAATAAATACAATTTTATTTAGTCCCCTCACTATGAATCCACTGTATTCTATCTCTGAAAATGAACGGGTCTAAGAGTCCATAAGAAGACCAAACAATAAGTCATTTAAAGCTAACCACATAAGCCGGTAAACATATATATACGGTAAAATATCATAAATAAATAATGAAGTAACTAATTTACAAGAAACCAAACCACAGCACCACACTTGAATAAGATTATTACTATTACTAATAAAAGAAAAAAAAAATAAAATTGAGAGCATAAATTCAATAATAATAATAATGTTGTTTAATTTCTCATATTAGGCCTTTACTTCTCAAATACAAAAATTCACCCTTGTTATACCAGATCCAATCAGGGAATTTGCAATATGAAACAGGATGATCAAGATTGAGATAGTAATTGAGGCCGGATTGGTTGTTCTTCAAATAGGGAACCTTTTTTAGGGCGGTAACGTATTCATCAGGTGGCCACGAATCTGGCAATGCAAAGTGGAAAACAGAGCGATAAATTGAACGACAACTCTGGCAATGCAATGCGGCCGCATACTTGTCTCCTTCTGGATCGTCAGATGGGGGTGGTATAGGATCAAAGTGGCTCCGAACGCACCAGTCCAATGGCATCAGGAACTCCTCATCGCCAAGGACTGCGTTTGAGAGTACGAGTAACAACACCCCGACAACTGCTACTAATTTTTTCGCAGCAGCAGCAGCACTTGAAGAAGAAGCCATCATCATCATTACCATGCTTCTTGAGTCTTGCTTGATCTTCTACAACCTTTCTCCAACTGCAAGCTATGCGTAGAAAACCGATGAGATTAGATTAATTTGGAAGATAAGCCGTGTGTCAATGATTTATTATATAGGTTAGTCGAGTCGGGGAAGGGTTTCCTACTTTAATTTGGTTTCCTAATGAATTTGTAATTCTATATATATATATAAAAGGAATCCCTTCCGAACTGGATTACAAAATTAAACACTATGAAGAATCATACTTTTAGTAGAATACAATCAAGTGAAATACAATTTCTATAACGTGGGTAACAAACTTTAAGAATCTGTTTCACATGCTACTGCATTAGACATTAATTAAGCAAACAAAATCATATCTATCTATCTATTATCTATTATCTATCTATTATATTACGTAAGGAAAATGAGATTTCTAATGAGGAATATGCTCCAAAATCTCATTTTAAAATTATTGATTTTTTAATTTATAAAAAGAGATTAAGAAAACCTATTGGTTGATTTATTTATTTAATATAAAGAAAAAGGGGTTTCTAATGAGAAACCTCCTAAGAATTATAAACTTTCATTCTAAAATTATTGATTTTTTAATTTATGAAATAGATTAAAAAAAACTTATTGGCTGATTTATTTATTTAATATATGGAAAATGAGATTTCTAATAAGAAGCATCTTAAGAGCTCTAAGCTCTCATTTTAAAATTATTGATTTTTAAATTTATAAAATAGATTAAAATTGGCTGATTTATTTATTTAATTTTTTTAAAAATAATAATTATCCCTTAATTTATGGATTTCAAATCGGAAGATAACGAAAATATTTCATAATTTCTCACATCAATTTAAATAAATAAATAAATAAATAAAACTTGCATTGGGTTTCTAATGAGAAGCCTCCCAAGATCTCTAAACTCTCATTCTAAAATTATTGAGTTTTTAATTTATAAAACAGATTAAAAAAATTTATTGGCTGATTTATTTATTTAATATAAAGAAAAAAGTTTCTAATGAGAAGCCTCCTAAGAGTTCCAAACTCACATTCTAAAATTATTAATTTTTTAATTTATAAAATAAAATAAAAAAACCTATTGGCTAATTTATTTATTTAATTATTTTAGAAATAATAATTATCTCTTAATTTATGGATTTCAAATGGGAAAATAAAAAAAATATTTCATAATCTCTCTCACCAATTTTTTTTTTTTTTAAATATTAAAACTTGCATTCATTTTCTCTTCTCAAAAAATCAAATAATATTTTTCATGAAAGTTATGGGTATTGTGGGAGTCGAATTTCATTAGATCCATAGGAACCGATGAGCGTGTCCGGTCCGAAACGTAACCTCTATTCGGTATATACCCCAGCCAATCAAGGAGCTGAATAAAATAACCAGTATCCTAGCCAGTAGAACAGACGCCGAGTATAGGTGCATGTGACGGAACAAGGATGGGCCCAGCCCAAAGGCCCAAAGAAAATACTATAAATACGGGATCACCCATCAGAGAAAGGTATTCGAGAATTATTACACTTTACTTAAAATATAAGCAATACAAAGATTAGAGACTGACTTGCCCGTCGGAGTGCTAATTCCAACACCCCCGACAGGAGTGTTTATTCATTTTCAGGCGACTAGAAGAGGATCACTAGCGTCCCCCGGGATCAGAAAAGTATTTCTAAACCACTTCTCCACAATTGGCGCCGTCTGTGGGAATACTCAAATATATCCATGGCAGGCGTAACAGAAGATCCTCCAATAGTCACTGATGAAACCACGCAAAGAGACGACCTCACTCCAACAAACATGCTTGGACCGGAGACTATCGCTGCAAGACGTGCCTTGAACTTCGCCTCACCCTCGACTTCGGAGCATGAGACAATGCAGGCGATCACGGAACAAGCAAAGCAAAATGAACAGAGGTTGGAGAACATGATCGCTGAGAACGAACGTCTTCGTGAAGACTTGGCCTTGGAAGTGGCGAAGTCCAAACAAGCTATACGCCTAAATCCGGAACGATCTCTGAAGGCAGGTTGTCGACGACCTCGCGCCCGACAAGACGACACTGATAGCGATCCCGACTCGTTATCCCTGGAGCCTAGGAAGAAGGGGCGACCTGAAACTACCAGTTCTTCTGAAAGTCCCCATATAAGGCACAAGCGAAGAAGGAATAGTTCGGACGAAGATCAACACGATCCCTTCATACGACGGATTGCAAAGGCAGTGCTACCTGTAGCTCGGCTTTTCGCGCCCCCTTTCGGAAGAATGAAATAACCCTTACAGTTCGGACTCCACTTGTGTTGGTTCTGAATCTGATTTCACAAGTGCAATGTGAAACAGTGGAAACACAAAAAGAGTCCAAATCCGGCAATTGTTTTTGGAAAATCGATGTTTGAATCAAATGCCAAAAATGGACTGCTTTGCCAGATTTCAGAGTCGCCACCTAAATATTTATGGAAAATTTAGGAAACCCGTGACTCGTGCCAAAGGCCATTAGTCCGTCGTTACCAAAGTGTCTTAGTTCGGAAACTTAGGTATGAGAGGGGAAGGTCAATAATGAGCACCCCACTCACTCGATCAAAGATCGGCCTCTACTAATTATGATGTGATTCTTATGTACAATATATGTTCTTATTCTGATTATTTAATAAATCCTAAAAATTATTATGTGAAGCATACAAGGTATAGACTAGTTTGCTCAAATTGGAACAATTCAATTTCATATTTGTTTCTCGAAAAGGGTTTGAATTTGCCACCCTTAGGTGGGCTTAATTTGCCACCCTTAGGTGGGCTTAGGTTTGTGAATCTTAAAACATACATTCGTTGAATCATTCCAATTTAAGCAACAAGCCTTCATCCACAGGCATTCAAACAGTTTATCATTTAAGCAATTAGCCTCATGGTAGGATGCTAAACATAATAAGAAAATTATATACAAGCGGGATGCTAAAGCATAACAACTCACATATTTACCGACGTCCCGCGAACAACTACAAAACAAAGTTAGAAAATATGCATGATTCCTAACTATACAACACATGTGATATGCAATTACTAGACTCGGCTACTAATATGGCATATAGAATGAATTGATCGCATGCGGTCTAAGCATGTATTCAAAGAAGTATTGAAACGACAATGCGAATTGGATGATGAACCGAGCCTTGGTGCATGCAATACAAGTGGATGCAAACATGAGTATGCTAAATTAAACATGATGCCTCTAAACTAACCATCATAAGCTGATAAATAAAAGGGAGAAAGACGTGGGGTTGGAAGACATGCACACACACAACACACTTATTACAAGTTTGTTTGCCCTCGCGCAGGAGGGTCCGAATGAAGTAATGCGCCCTCACGCAGGAGGGTCCGAACTAATTAACTAAATTACTTAATTAATTATTACAAAATAAATCAATTAACTATGAGAACTACAACATCACACTTAATTAACTATTCTAACTAATTATTATAAATTGGAACTAACTACTTAATTACACTAATGAATTAATTCTAAAATTCCAATTAAACTAACTAATTACTTAATTAATATATATATAAAATTAAAATGAAATTAATTAATTAACTACACTAATTAATTAATTCTAAAGTTCTAATTAATTAATCGATTATGAAATTCTAATGAATTAACTAATTAACTACACGAATTAATTGATTCTAAAATTCTACGACATTAATTAATTAACTACACTAATTAAGTAATTCTACAGTTCTAATTAATTAATCGATTATAAATTTCTAATGAGTTACCTACGAAATTAAGTACTTAACTACAATTCATTAAATGACTTAACTAATTAACTACTACACTAATTAATTAACACCGATTAATTAATTAAATTCTAATTAACTAAACTAATTAGCTATTACACTAATTAATTAATTCTAAAATTCTAATTAACTAAACTAATTAAATTATAAAATTCTAATTAACTAATCTACCTAATTATTACACTTGTAACTAATTAAATTAATTAACTAAGTAATTACAACATGAATTAACTAATGAAATAACTAATCTAAATAAATAACTAATTAAAATGATCTCCGTCTGATAGTCGAGAGAGAGGTTGATGCCGATAGTGAGAAAGATCGAGAGAGAACTTGTCACGCCAACTTGGAACATGAGGTCGGAACCACCATGTGGGCAGCTCCCCCTCTCGAAGAGTTGTCGCACAGCCGAGCCACCCACCTCGTGCGTCCGCTGTGTGTGATCGGAGACCGAGAGAAGAGAGGGGTTTGCATGTGTCCACCTTTGTGTGAGAGAGAGGTCTGTATTGTAGCTCAAATCAATACCCCTTCCCCCCCATGCACACCAAGAAAGAGAGAGATCAGAGAGAGATGTTCAGCTTCCACCGAATGCATGTGTGTGTTGCCGCAGCTCCGTGTGTGCGTGTGATGGTAGTGGTATGTGAAGGGCTCAGATCAAGGGTGGTGGGAGTGGATGGTGTGTGCGCATGGGTCTGTTGTGTGCATGTGTGTTGCTCTGTGCCGTGTGTGGGTGTATCAGCCGTGTGTATGGGACTGCCGAGAGTGAGAGGTGATAGGTGTGTGTATGCATGGGTTGTGTGTGCATGGGTCGTGTGTCTATGGGTTTGTGATGGGTTGTGTGTGTGTGTTGCTGCCGTGTGTGAGTGATGGCAGTGGTGGTGAGAGTGTGTTGTGCATGGCTATGATGTGTGTGTGTGTGCACGGTGTGTGTGCATGGATTTGTTGGGTGTGCATGTGTGTGTTGTGTATGCTGTTGAGTGTGTGGGCTGCTGCTGCCGTGGTGTGTACATGTGTATTGAGTGTGTGTGTGTGCACGGTGTGTGTGCATGGGTGTGTGCTGAGTGTGTATGAATGTGTATCAATGGAGTGGGTGTGTGCGCTGGGTTTGTGTGTTATGAATGAGAGTGAGTGTATCTGGGTT
The DNA here is from genome assembly GCA_030407325.1 of Camellia japonica. Taxonomy (NCBI): domain Eukaryota; kingdom Viridiplantae; phylum Streptophyta; class Magnoliopsida; order Ericales; family Theaceae; genus Camellia; species Camellia japonica. Next base: position 105,155,459 of record JAPPVO010000016.1, on the reverse strand, counting down.
GTATCTTGAGTGTGTAGGCGAAACAAAACAATTTGATCAGCCTCTCATGGCTGGAGAGGAGTGAGAGTGAGATGTGTGGGTATGGGTGTATGCCGTCTCTCCTCCCTCTCTCTACCCGTGTGTATTCATTTTTTGAGAGAAAGGGAGAGCCCCCTCCAGTGTGCCTGTGTCTCTTTCTCCCTTCCCCAAACTGTGTGTGTTTCTCCCCTCCTCCTCTCCTCCAAACCGAGAGAGAGAGAGTCGAATGGGTCTCTGTAGATCTTGAGTGGTGTCCCTCTATTATTATCATTATTTGTCTTTTATGCTCCACGCCGAGATGCTCTCCACCGAAAGCTAGAGAAAACCCCGTCCATGTGAATACCACCCAAAACAAAACACATGCCCCCACTTACCATCTTTTCTCTCTCTTCAACCCAAAACCTCTCAAAACCTCTCCAAAAATAATTTATCCTCCACCCGCCAAAACATACTCATCATCATTCCACCACAAATTCTTCATCATCACATATTCCATCTGTCCCAAACCATCTGACCATACTATCTTTGTTTTTTTGTTTATTATTATTTTCTTCTTTTATTTTTATTTTTATTTTGTTTTAATCAAATATTATCAAATATTTATCAATTTAGATAAAACACACCTAAAACAAATATACACACACATAAATTTATATAAAAAAATATAAAATTATAAAATACAATAAATTAATAAAATATTAGTGATGGCCAAAATAGGTGAGGTTTAGAATTAAAGCTTCAATTTGATTCTTCGGCTGCGAAATTCATAAAGTGGCATTTTCCAATTTTCATCAGCGGGTGGTCAAAAGAAAGTGCCCAAGTCTTAAGGGCGGTCAAAAATGGGGTGTCTACAGTTGCCCCTCTTTGACAGAGCTCGAAGTCATTTTATGACGTGAGTGAATGTCAAAGCCCGAAGACGACCCTTTTGACGAGGCCGTAAGACTTGGGCAAACAAACAAAATGCAATACAAGTGATTGAACCCGAAGGTTGCCTACGTATCCCTTTGCAAGGAATCAAACCAGCGTAGTTCAGGGGCAAGAATGCAAATGATATGCTCAAAATGCAGTTTGAAAGTTGGACTTACATGCTTCGCGAAGCCAATTATTTTTGAAAAACTTATGATCATGCAAGAGAGGGATGACCTCAACTAAGAGTAATCAACAACCTAACACGTCTCACGCGAAAGGAGGAAAGATGGGTATGAAATCCAAACACGTATCAGGGGAGAGAAAGAATGATGGTGTGAACAAAACAATTCCAACACGTCTCACGCGAGAGGAGGAGGAGTGGTGTGAACAGACAGGCGCACCTGCTGTTGTCAACCGATTTGGGTGGCCATGGATGCCGCTTTTCTGATCATATTTACAACTTTCCCTATTCTCCAACGGGGTGACAGACTAGGTTGGTTCAGTTTCTAGAGTTGAGGCACATACAAGCTACCTCAACCTATGGGGCTGCCATACAGATTTCAAGCCGAGAATGCACCCCTGGATGCACCTCTGGGTATTTAAACCAGACTTTAGTCTCGGAAATCCCGAACCTTTTGCGTTCTAGGCATCGCCATTCGAACTCTAGTTTTCACCGTCGCAGTTGGTCTCCTAGGAACTCATTGCAATCACAGGCAGATGGCTATACCAGACCACCCAAAGTCGTTCGGGCACGACAAACACCAAAGGAATTGCACCTTCAGAGGATTTAAGGTCTCCTAGACCAGTGAAGTCGTTCGGGCACGACAAACACCAAAGGAATTGCACCTTCAGAGGATTTAAGGTCTCCTAGACCATGGGAATGTACAAGATAGTGCGAGTGCGGTGCACAAAACAGTGCGATGGATTTGAAATTGTCCTAACGCGTCTTTTCGCGAAAGGGGGATATTGAAGTCCTAACGCGTCTTTTCGCGAAAGGGGGATATGGACTTGAGATCCAAACGCGTCTTACGCGAGAGGAGGATGTGAACTTGAGATCCAAATGCGTCTTATGCGAGAGGAGTTTGTGAACTTGAGATCCAAACGCGTCTTACGCGAGAGGAGTTTGTGAACTTGAGATCCAAACGCGTCTTACGCGAGAGGAGTTTGTGAACTTGAGATCCAAACGCGTCTTACGCGAGAGGAGTTTGTGAACTTGAGATCCAAACGCGTCTTACGCGAGAGGAGGAAGGTGCTTTCCAAACGCGTCTTACGCGAGAGGAGGATGTGAACTTGAGATCCAAACGCGTCTTACGCGAGAAGAGGATGTGAACTTGAGATCCAAACGCGTCTTACGCCAGAGGAAGAAGATGCTTTCCAAACGCGTCTTACGCGAGAGGAGGAAGCTGAGGAAGGTGCTTTCCAAACGCGTCTTACGCGAGAGGAGGAAGCTGAGGAAGGTGCTTTCCAAACGCGTCTTACGCGAGAGGAGGAAGCTGAGGAAGGTGCTTTCCAAACGCGTCTTACGCGAGAGGAGGAAGCTGAGGAAGGTTTTTTCCAAACGCGTCTTACGCGAGAGGAGGAAGCTGAGGAAGGTGCTTTCCAAACGCGTCTTACGCGAGAGGAGAAAGCTGCTGAAGGTGCTTTCCAAACGCGTCTTACGCGAGAGGAGGAAGCTGAGGAAGGTGCTTTCCAAACGCGTCTTACGTGAGAGGAGGAAGCTGAGGAAGGTGCTTTCCAAACGCGTCTTACGCGAGAGGAGGAAGCTGCTGAAGGTGCTTTCCAAACACGTCTTACGCGAGAGGAGGAAGCTGAGGAAGGTGCTTTCCAAACGCGTCTTACGCGAGAGGAGGAAGCTGAGGAAGGTGCTTTCCAAACGCGTCTTACGCGAGAGGAGGAAGCTGAGGAAGGTGCTTTCCAAACGCGTCTTACGCGAGAGGAGGAAGCTGAGGAAGGTGCTTTCCAAACGCGTCTTACGCGAGAGGAGGAAGCTGAGGAAGGTGTTTTCCAAACGCGTATTACGCGAGAGGAGGAAGCTGCTGAAGGTGCTTTCGAAACGCATCTTACGCGAGAGGAGGAAGCTGAGGAAGGTGCTTTCCAAACGCGTCTTACGCGAGAGGAGGAAGCTGCTGAAGGTGCTTTCCAAACGCGTCTTACGCGAGAGGAGGAAGCTGAGGAAGGTGCTTTCCAAACGCGTCTTACGCGAGAGGAGGAAGCTGCTAAAGGTGCTTTCCAAACGCGTCTTACGTGAGAGGAGGAAGCTGAGGAAGGTGCTTTCCAAACGCGTCTTACGCGAGAGGAGGAAGGTAGAATGATTTTTTTTTTTTTTTTTGCTGACAATGGGTAATCTCTACATGTAGAAATCACAAATGGTCCTTTTCTTCCTTATTTTTCTAGGCTTGTTTTTTTTTTTTTTTTTTTTTTTTTTTTTTTTTTTGTATTTCTTGTTTTTTTTTTTTTTGTGTGTATATATGTTGTTTTTTTTTTTTTTTTTGACAAGGGGTAAGCTCTGTATGTAGAAGTCACAGATGACCCTTTTCTTCCTGATTATTATAATACACAGATATTTACATATAAATGCACATAGATATTTACAGACATATACACAGAGATATATACAATATATATGCAGGTATATACGACACAGACATATACGGACCTATACACAAACATATACGGATATATACACAGATGGAGAATATTCTGTTTGCAACCGTCAGCAGGAAGATGCCGTTACTGAGAAGGCATATTCCGTTTGCTGACGTCAGCACACGTACGCAAAACACGCAAAAAAAGAAAGGAAAATCGCAAAATGGATGGACATAGGATACGGGGTTTCGAACCCCTGACCTCAGGCCTGGTCTTCAAGTCTTCGACCACTGAACCACGCCACTCTGTGACAAGATAGACAAAGAAATATATATACATATACGAGACACGTATGCAAAACACACAAAAAAAGAAAGGAAAATCACAAAATGGATGGACATGGGATACGGGGTTTCGAACCTCTGACCTCAGGCCTGGCCTCCGAGTCCTTAGCCACTGAGCCACGTCACTCTTGTGACAAAATATACAAACAAATATATATATACATATACGAGACATATATACACAAAAACCAAAATCAAAACAAAAGAAACACTCGATGTGGGGTTCGAACCCCTGACCTCAGGCTCAGCCTCTCAATCCTTAATCCATTAGGCCAAACCACTGAACCCAAGCTACACCTGTGACTCAAATGTTCAAACAAATATATAAGACATATTTATACATAAAACAAAAACAAAATAAAAGAAACACTCGATGTGGGGTTCGAACCCCTGACTTCGGGCTTGGGCTCTCAATCCTTAATCCATTAGGCCAAACCACTGAACCCAAGCCACACCTGTGACTCAAATGTTCAAACAAATATATAAGACATATTTATACATAAAACGAAAACAAAATAAAAGAAACACTCGATGTGGGGTTCGAACCCCTGACTTCGGGCTTGGGCTCTCAATCCTTAATCCATTAGGCCAAACCACTGAACCCAAGCCACACCTGTGACTCAAATGTTCAAACAAATATATAAGACATATTTATACATAAAACGAAAACAAAATAAAAGAAACACTCGATGTGGGGTTCGAACCCCTGACTTCGGGCTTGGGCTCTCCGAACCCTCAACCCACTAGGCTAAACCACTGAACCTAAGCCACACCTACGACTCGAATGTTCAAACAAATATATATATTACATAGCTATATAATATATATACATATATGCATACACAACTCTCCCGCGTCTCTTGCCGCGTTTGACACGCGGGCTTTGCTTTTGTGTCGGCTGGCCGACAAAAGCAGCCCGCCTCAAACGAAGGTGTGCCTCGACTCTCTCCCTCTCTTTGTCTTTCTCTCTCGTCTTCTTCTTCTCTTCAGTATCTCTTTTCTCTTCTTCTTAGCGACTCTCTTCTTCTACTTCTTCTCCATTCTCTTCTTCTGCTTCCATCACTCTTTCATCTTTCTCCTTCTCCTTCTCTTTCTCCTTCTTTTCCTCCTCTATTTCCTCCTCTATTTTCTACCATTCTTCTGTGACTCCCTTCTTTCCTCTCTCTTCCTATACATGGCTTCGTCTCGCCCCTTCTCTCTCTTTCCAGATCTTAATGGTCCATCGAGCTCCTTTGGGCCAAGTGCCCCTTCTCTTACTCAACCTAGTCTTCCTACACTATCAGTTGAGCAAGTGATGGCTACTAAAAATGATATCGAGGCCAACCACTACACGTTGAGGTCCTGCATAGAGACAGTGGCGGCGGTCACTAACCTGTCTCATCGTCTGCAAAACAAGGCGTGTGAGGTATACCAGGTCAATGCCCAACTGTCTCTACTCCAGTGCATGTACAGAGATGCACGGGTAGAGATTTGTGCCTTGAAGGCTGAAAACAAGGAGCTGAAGGCTGAAAACAAGGAGCTGAGAAGGCACTCCACCTCTATGACCCGATTTGGGGGATCTTCGTACCTCAGCTTTGATAGCCGGCGGGGAGCCGACTCTCTCGGCGGAAACACTGTGGTAGTTCTTGGCGGAAGTACTGGAGAAGGGCCTTCGAAGATTGACGACAAAAAGAGCGACAAAAAGCGGAAGAGCTCGGCGACGGAAGAGCCGAGTAAGTGAAGTTGGTGCGTGGCCGGCCGGAGAAGAAAGAAAAAAAGATTCCTCCTTTTTTTTTTTTTTTGTAATTCTGGTTTTCTTCTTTTTTTTCTGTATTTTCTGTTTTTTTTTTTTTTTGTATTTCTGGTTTTCTTCTTTTTTTTCTGTATTTTCTGCTGTTTTTATTTTTATTTTTGGAGTCTTTGTATTTTCTGGGTTTATTTGTTTTTTTTTTTTTGGAGTCTCTGTAATCGGGGATGTCCTCCCTTGACTGTAATAAAAATTCCAGTTTTGTATCTCAATGGTGTGACTGGCATATCACTTTGAGTTTGAAAAATACTTTTGTTTGAATTTGAAAATGATTGAAATTTGAACTCTGAATTGGACATTGATCCATACTAACCTGAATAAAAACAAGACTGACTCAACGCAAGCATAAAAAACTAAGTAAAACAATCCAAACACACTGACTGGTATGAATACACTGACTGGTATAAATACACTGACTGGTATGAAGACACACTGATATACACTGACTGGTATAAATACACTGACTGGCATGAAAGGAACACACTTATATACACTGACGAGTTGACTCGAGTGGGGGAGAAGATAGAATCACTAACTCAAATATGCCCCTAATTTATTGCCTTGATTTTTTTATTTATTGATTGATTTTTTTTTTTTTTTTTTGTAAAATGTTTTGATCAACATGAGTGTTAGATTAGCCTACTTATTCCATTTTCTGTTTCAAATCATGTAAGCTAAGCTGTGAGCACTGAAAATTTTCCCTTTTTACATCCAAAGAATGGTCCAAGTTTTGCAAAAATGGAACAATTTTCGAGAAAAATTAGTCAACTTCATTCAAATTAATCAAAACCTATTTGTGCAAATGGCCATTACTCAACTGACATGGAATCAACCATTGGGGTGCATAGTCCCAAACCAGATAATCAAAGGTGATATCCGAACCAAGCCAATCGAACCAAGCCAATCCGAACCGACTGAAGCCGAGCAGAACTGGACTGGACCGAACCGAACCGTCGAACCGAACCGAACCGAACCGAACCGAATCAAGTTGAATCGAACCAACTGAACTGAGCGAACGAAGATACACCAATTAAACACGGATAGGACAACCAAGTCGACTAAAGATACACCAATCAAACATGGACGAAATGAATAAGTTAGCAAAAATTATTGGGGCCGAACTTCAAGATGAAGCTACCTACGTATCCTCAGGATAGGAATCAGGCCATCGTAGTTCCGGCAAAGGGTCACTCGGGTATTGACACTCTCTTTTTATTTATCATCATTTCATTTTTTTCTTTTTTCTTTTTTTTCCATATATTTTTCCATTTTTTTTTTTGTTTTTTTTTTGTTTTTTACTCTAACTTTTGCCTAGGTCGCCCTTCCGGGTTTTCGGCCCAGCGAGCCTCTCAAGGGTTACTTTCATTTTAACTTGTCCATGTTGATTGGGTGTGAAATCTTTAGGCCATCTATCAGAACAACTACTGCACTTGACCAGTACTGAATTTGCCCCTAGTGTAGTGGATAGGAACTTGATGTCCTTCAATAATAAAATTCATTCTCTCAACTTCTGGGTTTGCCTTTCTGGGCGGTCTTTATTGGGAAACGAGTCAGTTTTAACTCTTTGATCACATCCAACCTTTTGCCCCTAGTTCAAGGGCTGCTTCAAATTTCAAATCACATCCGACCTTCTTGCCCCTAGTTCAAGGGTTGTTTTCAATCTGAATCACAGGCCCTATATAGTTTTGGCTAAGGTTCACTCGGGTATTGACACTCTCCTTTTACGCTCTAACTTTTGCCAAAGCCGCCCTTTCGGGTTTTCAACCTTACGAGCTTTTCATTTTTCTTTTTATTTTTTCTTCTTTTTTTTTATTTTTGATTTTTTTATTATTTTTTTTTTGTGCTCTAACTTTTGCCTGGGTTGCCCTTCCGGGTTTTCGGCCCAGCGAGCCTCTCAAGGGTGGTACCTTATTGCCCCAAGGGTTGCCTCCATTTCAACTATGCAAGCCTCACACTTTTGCCCCTAGTTCAAGGGCTGTTTCAAATCTGAATCACATTCGACCTTATTGCTCCTAGTAGAAGGGCTGCCTCCATTTGAATCACATCATTGCCCCTAGTTCAAGGGCTGTTTCCATTTGAATCACATTCAACCTTATTGCCCCTAGTTAAAGGGCTGTCTCCATTTGAATCACATCATTGCCCCTAGTTCAAGGGCTTTTTCCAATTTGGCTATGCAAGCCTTACACTTTGGTTGATCATTGAATACTTCGAATCATGATTTGAAAGCTAAGGAGCTAAGGAGGTCGGACCTTGAGTCAAGAGGGACCCTACGCTGTATAATCAATTCCAGGCATGTTTTCGTAGGACCACGCAAAAACAGTTTTTGAAATCTTTTCACAAAGTGACTAATCACTCGTACTCTTACGAAGACAAGGTAGAACCAATTTGGTCCAAGCTAGGATCCTTCTCAGTACCCACATTAACAAAAATGATTTTATTTATCAAAGGCTTAGCACACCTCTCTTCCTCTCAGTTGATCAAAATTTGCAAATCCCGAGGAAATTCTTCCTCTTTGTTTTTATCAGAGTTTTGGAAAAAGTTTTGAAAAACTTTGGTCAATGCAATGATTTAAAGGCACAGAGAAGTAGGCAGACTCTATGGCATTTTTGTTTTTTGTTTTGTTTTATTTTGTTTTGTTTTGTTTTTTTTTTTTGTTTTTGTTGGTTTATGGGAAAGAGACTATGACTCAGCAATGACAACAGACTCAAAAGAAAAAGACAAAGAAGATCTAGACAGGACATAAATGTCTAGATTTAGCACTCTTGAAATCAACAGACTTTGACTCACTAACAAACTTGGTGGAATCAAACTTAGACTTCATACTCAATTCAGAACTCAGAATAAAACCATTCTCAAATTGCCAGTCAACATGTGGGCCATCCACAAAATTCAAAATAAAGCCCGTGTACTCAACAAGTGGTCACTCCCCAATTACAGAAATGGTCGGATATCCCACAAGTTCTATTATTTACACTGGTGGACTTGTGGGATATCGGATTTTTTTTTTATTTATTTTTTATATACTCAAAAAACAAAAATACATTTTATATGAACAAAAGAAAACAAACCCCATTCCCATTTTTTTTTTCTTTTTAAATTTTTTTTTTTAGAAAAACAACAATTACTAAAACGATACAAACAAAATGATTTGATGATTTTTTTTTTTTAACAAAACACATTATAAAAGAAAACAAACCCCTTTCCCTTTGTTTTTTTGTAAAACCAACAATTACTCAAACAACACAATCAATGATGAATTTTTTTTTTTTTAATATATATACTCAAGAAAAACAAAAACACATTATAAAAGAAAACAAACCCCTTTCCCTCTAAAAACAACAATTACTAAAACAACACAAACAATGATGATTTTTTTTTTTTTTTGGTGTAAAATAACAACACAAATAAAATTAGTTGACTTGGTATTTTTTTTTTCTTTTTTATTTTTTTTGTTTTTTGTTTTTGTTTTTGTTTTTGTTTTTTTTTTTTTGTTTTTGTTTTGAAGCCATGTTTGCAAACTAGAAACAAAACAATGGGACCCCCAATTAGAATTTTAGCAGCGTTTCGACTCAACTGATCACTGCTAACTCATACTGACACACTGAACTCAACCCCACAAACTGAAATGCCTGAACCACTGTTCAAAATTTGAGAACCCCTGTATAGATCCAATAAATTGCACAGAACACATAGCAGGAAAGAGAACAAACACCCCTATCGAGGGTGGGGTTATCCTGTCCTAACTTTTGAAATGATCTAGGGTTCACTATTCAAACAAGCGGCTTCATAACATCCTACAAATGGGTGGCATCCTGTCCAAAGTTGGAATAGTCACTATGGCTTTACTATATGCAGCTAGGCCGATTGGTCAAAAAGGGTACCTCAGCAAGACTACCTAATATACCTCTCACACCTAACACCGAGAAGTGAAAGGAGGATCAAACAGTACAGCGGTAGTCCAGATCCAAGGTTGTGTTGCCAACATGGCAGAGCCCATGACCGGTCAGCCTTTTGGCAAGCTTTGTAGGCAAGCCTCCAGCAAACCGTCCAGGAATAGCAGATGGCAAACACAAGGACTTAAGCGCACCAATGCAAATGCAATGCAAAGAACATATAAGTGTACATAAAAATTCACATCATAAATTTCAAGTCAAGTTCTCTAAATCCCCAGCAGAGTCGCCAGAAACTGTAGCTCGGCTTTTCGCGCCCCCTTTCGGAAGAATGAAATAACCCTTACAGTTCGGACTCCACTTGTGTTGGTTCTGAATCTGATTTCACAAGTGCAATGTGAAACAGTGGAAACACAAAAAGAGTCCAAATCCGGCAATTGTTTTTGGAAAATCGATGTTTGAATCAAATGCCAAAAATGGACTGCTTTGCCAGATTTCAGAGTCGCCACCTAAATATTTATGGGAAATTTAGGAAACCCGTGACTCGTGCCAAAGGCCATTAGTCCGTCGTTACCAAAGTGTCTTAGTTCGGGAACTTAGGTATGAGAGGGGAAGGTCAATAATGAGCACCCCACTCACTCAATCAAAGATCGGCCTCTACTAATTATGATGTGATTCTTATGTACAATATATGTTCTTATTCTGATTATTTAATAAATCCTAAAAATTATTATGTGAAGCATACAAGGTATAGACTAGTTTGCTCAAATTGGAACAATTCAATTTCATATTTGTTTCTCGAAAAGGGTTTGAATTTGCCACCCTTAGGTGGGCTTAGGTTTGTGAATCTTAAAACATACATTCGTTGAATCATTCCAATTTAAGCAACAAGCCTTCATCCACAGGCATTCAAACAGTTTATCATTTAAGCAATTAGCCTCATGGTAGGATGCTAAACATAATAAGAAAATTATGTACAAGCGGGATGCTAAAGCATAACAACTCACATATTTACCGACGTCCCGCGAACAACTACAAAACAAAGTTAGAAAATATGCATGATTCCTAACTATACAACACATGTGATATGCAATTACTAGACTCGGCTACTAATATGGCATATGGAATGAATTGATCGCATGCGGTCTAAGCATGTATTCAAAGAAGTATTGAAACGACAATGCGAATTGGATGATGAACCGAGCCTTGGTGCATGCAATACAAGTGGATGCAAACATGAGTATGCTAAATTAAACATGATGCCTCTAAACTAACCATCATAAGCTGATAAATAAAAGGGAGAAAGACGTGGGGTTGGAAGACATGCACACACACACGCACACTTATTACAAGTTTGTTTGCCCTCGCGCAGGAGGGTCCGAATGAAGTAATGCGCCCTCACGCAGGAGGGTCCGAACTAATTAACTAAATTACTTAATTAATTATTACAAAATAAATCAATTAACTATGAGAACTACAACATCACACTTAATTAACTATTCTAACTAATTATTATAAATTGGAACTAACTACTTAATTACACTAATGAATTAATTCTAAAATTCCAATTAAACTAACTAATTACTTAATTAATATATATATAAAATTAAAATGAAATTAATTAATTAACTACACTAATTAATTAATTCTAAAGTTCTAATTAATTCATCGATTATGAAATTCTAATGAATTAACTAATTAACTACACGAATTAATTGATTCTAAAATTCTACGACATTAATTTATTAACTACACTAATTAAGTAATTCTACAGTTCTAATTAATCGATTATAAATTTCTAATGAGTTACCTACGAAATTAAGTACTTAACTACAATTCATTAAATGACTTAACTAATTAACTACTACACTAATTAATTAACACCGATTAATTAATTAAATTCTAATTAACTAAACTAATTAGCTATTACACTAATTAATTAATTCTAAAATTCTAATTAACTAAACTAATTAAATTATAAAATTCTAATTAACTAATCTACCTAATTATTACACTTGTAACTAATTAAATTAATTAACTAAGTAATTACAACATGAATTAACTAATGAAATAACTAATCTAAATAAATAACTAATTAAAATGATCTCCGTCTGATAGTCGAGAGAGAGGTTGATGCCGATAGTGAGAAAGATCGAGAGAGAACTTGTCACGCCAACTTGGAACATGAGGTCGGAACCACCATGTGGGCAGCTCCCCCTCTCGAAGAGTTTTCGCACAGCCGAGCCACCCACCTCGTGCGTCCGCTGTGTGTGATCGGAGACCGAGAGAGGAGAGGGGTTTGCATGTGTCCACCTTTGTGTGAGAGAGAGGTCTGTATTGTAGCTCAGATCAATACCCCTTCCCCCCCCCCCCCATGCACACCAAGAAAGAGAGAGATCAGAGAGAGATGTTCAGCTTCCACCGAATGCATGTTGTGTGTTGCCGCAGCTCCGTGTGTGCGTGTGATGGTAGTGGTATGTGAAGGGCTCAGATCAAGGGTGGTGGGAGTGGATGGTGTGTGTGCATGGGTCTGTTGTGTGCATGTGTGTTGCTCTGTGCCGTGTGTGGGTGTATCAGCCGTGTGTATGGGACTGCCGAGAGTGAGAGGTGATAGGTGTGTGTATGCATGGGTTGTGTGTGCATGGGTCGTGTGTCTATGGGTTTGTGATGGGTTGTGTGTGTGTGTTGCTGCCGTGTGTGAGTGATGGCAGTGGTGGTGAGAGTGTGTTGTGCATGGCTATGATGTGTGTGTGTGTGCACGGTGTGTGTGCATGGATTTGTTGGGTGTGCATGTGTGTGTTGTGTATGCTGTTGAGTGTGTGGGCTGCTGCTGCCGTGGTGTGTACATGTGTGTTGAGTGTGTGTGTGTGTGCATGGTGTGTGTGCATGGGTGTGTGCTGAGTGTGTATGAATGTGTATCAATGGTGTGGGTGTGTGCGCTGGGTTTGTGTGTTATGAATGAGAGTGAGTGTATCTGGGTTGTGTCTTGAGTGTGTAGGCGAAACAAAACAATTTGATCAGCCTCTCATGGCTGGAGAGGAGTGAGAGTGAGATGTGTGGGTATGGGTGTGTGTCGTCTCTCCTCCCTCTCTTTACCCGTGTGTATTCATTTTTTGAGAGAGAGGGAGAGCCCCCTCCAGTGTGCCTGTGTCTCTTTCTCCCTTCCCCAAACTGTGTGTGTTTCTCCCCTCCTCCTCTCCTCCAAACCGAGAGAGAGAGTCGAATAGGTCTCTGTAGATCTTGAGTGGTGTCCCTCTATTATTATCATTATTTGTCTTTTATGCTCCACACCGAGATGCTCTCCACCGAAAGCTAGAGAAAACCCTGTCCATGTGAATACCACCCAAAACAAAACACATGCCCCCACTTACCATCTTTTCTCTCTCTTCAACCCAAAACCTCTCAAAACCTCTCCAAAAATAATTTATCCTCCACCCGCCAAAACATACTCATCATCATTCCACCACAAATTCTTCATCATCATATATTCCATCTGTCCCAAACCATCTGACCATACTATCTTTGTTTTTTTTGTTTATTATTATTTTCTTCTTTTTTTTTTTATTTTGTTTTAATCAAATATTATCAAATATTTATCAATTTATATAAAACACACCTAAAACAAATATACACACATATAAATTTATATAAAAAATATAAAATTATAAAATACAATAAATTAATAAAATATTAGTGATGGCCAAAATAGGTGAGGTTTAGAATTAAAGCTTCAATTTGATTTTTCGGCTGCGAAATTCATAAAGTGGCATTTTCCAATTTTCATCAGCGGGTGGTCAAAAGAAAGTGCCCAAGTCTTAAGGGCGGTCAAAAATGGGGTGTCTACACTACCCAAGAAATTCAAAGCACCGTCATTCACCTTGTACGACGGCAAATCAGACCCCACCGACCACATCCGCCACTACAATCAAGCCATGACATTGCATGCAGACGACGAGGCCCTCACGTGTCGAATATTTCCCAGCAGTTTGGGACCATTGGCTGTTAGGTGGTATTATAAACTGGAGCCGGCTTCGATCAAAACCTTCCACCAATTACTGAAATCCTTCAGGGCCAGATTCATCACCAAAGAGGTCCAGCCGAAACAAGCCGACTCTCTCTGGGCAATGCAAATCCTGCCATGAGAAACACTAAGAGCATATTCGGCGCGATATTGGGAATGCTTTAATCTTGTTGATGACGCTTGCAACGACTCCATGGCCATCACTGCCTTCAAAATGGGATTACATCCAGATAGTGCCCTCTGCAGTTCCTTGACTAGAAGACCCCCCAAAACAGTCTGGGGGTTGATGAAGAAAGTAGAGGAATACTGCAAAGTGGAAGATGACGCCTTGCGGGTTAAAGCTGGACACATGGCCAACAAAACAGCCCCTCCTAAAATTGCTCAGCCAATAAGTTCTGTACCACTTCAGAGCCCTGAACCACGACAGTGGGCTAAACGAGACAAGAGACGGGATTCTCGCCGATCAAGCGATCAATGCTCACACCGAGCAAATGAGCAACTGCAAGTTGATAGTAGGCGCACAAAGCGCGCCGACAAGAAATATACGGAGCTGTCAGAGCCAATCAGCTCGGTAATGTCCAAAATCCAACATCTTCCATTTTTCAAATGGGCGTCCAAAATGGTGGGACCTCCTGACACGAGAAGACGGGACAGGCGGTGTGAATATTACAAAGATCACGGTCATGATACGGACAGTTGTTATGCTTTGAAAAACCACATTGAGGAATTGGTGCAAGATGGTCAGCTCCAGCAACATGTCCGAAAGAGAGCAATCAATACTGTTGCCCTTCGGCAGGATTCACCTTCGCTCGGCGTCATTCATATGATATATAGACTTCCAACGCCTCTTACCGTACACGCAATTCAGTCAGCCCCCTAAAAGCAATGCACACCAACGAAACGGCCCCACGAAGCTCTGAGTATTATCTTCGACGATTCTGATCTTATCGGCATAACACTCTCCCACATTGATCCATTGGTCATTGAACTACACATAAACCGATTTACCGTTGAACGCGTCCTCATAGACCAGGGGAGCACTTCGAAGGTCATGTATTATGAGACCTTCATCAAACTCGGCTTCAACGAATCAGACCTATCTCCGGCTCCTTATCAATTATTCGGCTTCATCGCAAATCCAGAGTACCCGTTGGGAAAAATCACACTACCCGTTCGAGCGGGCTCCCAAACAGTGGATGTGGAATTTCTGGTCGTCAAGCTCCCCTCGCCGTATAATCTCATCATGGGGCGAACTTGGTTGCATACTATGCAGGCCGTACCAAGCACCTATCATCAGCTGCTACGCTTCCCGACCGAACATGGCATTGAGCAAATCCGTGGTTCCCAGCAATCCGCACAAGCATGTTATCTCCTTTCTAGAAAGACACCAACGGAGTCGCAGGTCAACTCCACTAAAGTGCCGAATCGAAACAGCCTCGACGATGTTGGACGACTCCCTAGCAAAAAGCCACGGAAGCCCTAGGCGATACCAACAGCAGCTTGCTAAGTCGTATAATCAACGCGTTCAGCTACGCCGCTACATAAGGGGAGAGTTGATCTTGAAGGTACTTCCAGATGATAAGAAATCGGTTGATGGAAAATTGGGTCCTAACTGAGACAGCCATTATCAGATAGATTCCATGTCGGCTCAGAAATATGTCAAGAAGGAGTCTGCCACGGCCTTGGAACTTACTTGCGAAAATTCTGTCATTAAACCCGACTTGTGGGGAATGATCCTAGTCCTAAATGATTCGCTATGTACACATTCCACTTTTGTAATGCAAGGATTCTTGTTGAAAAGTTGTAATCCCACCCACTACGAAATCCAGTTGAAAAGTGCTCCGATGAAAAAAGCCTTCGGATTCGGAGCGCCTTTCATGGATATCACAATTGGCCAGTCTCCGGATTCGAAGCCCCAGAGGCGCAGACGTCTTTGGGCTGAAAAAGCCTTCGGATTCGAAGCGCCCTTCGTGGATATCACGACTGGCCAAAAAGTCTTCGGATTAGGAGCCCTATCGGTGCATGACATCTTTGGGCCGAAAAAGCCTCCAGATTCGGAGCGCCCTTCGTGGATATCATGACTGGCCAAAAAGTCTCTAGATTCAGAGCCCCATTGGTGCATGACGTCTTTGGGCCGAAAAAGCCTCCGGATTCGGAACGCCCTTCGTGGATATAACGACTGGCCAAAAAGTCTTCGGATTCGGAGCCCCATCGACGTATGACATCTTTGGGCCGAAAAAGTTTTCGGATTCGGAGCGCCCTTCGTGGATATCACGATGGGCCAAATAGCCTCCGAATTCGGAGCCCCATTGGCGCATGACGTCTTTGGGTCGAAAAAGTCTTCGAATTCGGAGCGCCCTTCGTGGATATCACGATCGGCCAAATAG
This sequence comes from Camellia japonica, assembly GCA_030407325.1. NCBI lineage: Eukaryota > Viridiplantae > Streptophyta > Magnoliopsida > Ericales > Theaceae > Camellia > Camellia japonica. The sequence continues at coordinate 105,139,518 of JAPPVO010000016.1, read as the reverse complement.
CCTTCGGATTCGGAGCCCCATCGGCGCATGATGTCTTTGGGCTGAAAAAGCCTCTGAATTCGGAGCGCCCTTCGTGGATATCACAACTGGCCAAAAAGTCTCCGGATTCGGAGCCCCATCGGCGCATGACGTCTGTGGGTTGAAAAAGCCTCCGGATTCGGAGCGCCCTACGTGGATATCACGATTGGCTAGTCTTCGGATTCAGAGCCCCATCGGCGAATGATGTCTTTGGGCCGAAAAAGTCTCCGGATTCGGAGCGCCCTTCGTGGATATTCCAAATTCGGAGCGCCCTCCAGAATGAAAAAATATTTACACATCAAAGCAAGGATATGTAAGTTGAGTCGGCACAACCGCATCCACAAAACAAAATGTGCCAACATTCGAAATAAGATGCTTAATTAAGCATATAAAAATTCAGAATGAGATACAAGCATTTAAAATAAAACATTTTTTTTGATTAAACAGTAATTACATAAACGCAATCCGCGTTCGAGCATTACAATATCTATTTTCATATGGCGTCGCCTTCATCCTCACCCTTCTCAACTTCGAAGGCGAAAAAGGGGAAGTGATCGCGTTGGTATAGCGGCAGTGCCGAATCAACGCCCGCTGCTCAGAGAGCATCCGCAGCTTGAAATGCTTTGATCTGGCCGTGCTTGAATCCACGATGTTCACACCGGCGAGACAATCACCCTCAAGGTGGAGAGCCCTGACACCATACACAATGTCAAGGCCAAGATCCAGGACAAGAAAGGAATTCCCCACGAAAACAGTAAAACTCAACAGTCGCGGGTGCTACATCGGCCTCATTTCTCGATCGCGGTCGCGGTTGCGGAGAACTTCCCCGTTGCTGTTTCTTCCTTCGGGGTGATATGCTTCGACGACTAGGAGGCTGACGTTTTCCCGTTCTTTGAACGCCCTGCCTCTCACACGGGTGGGTTCTCTGCTGCGATTCATTGCAGTATCAAGCTCGACCAAAGTTCGAGCTTCTCCTCTGTTGTTGAAGAAAACTCCATTTGACATTCACACTTATCTAACCCCACGCAACAAAATTGTTTTAAATCGAGTCTGAACAAAGTAAGTGAAGTTACTGGCACGAAGAGTCCGAGGCGATTTATTTCTAATCCTTGCAATGACCTCGAGGCGATTTCATTAACACTGAACTCCAAAAGACGGACGCCGATCGATATTGGCCACAGCCACTCCATGTTCTAATTTTCGGCTTTTTGGAGTTAAAATGGCCTAATTATCTAAACGGCAATTATAGATGGGCTGACAGTCTCCGGATTCGGAGCCCCTCTGGTGCATGACACCTTTGGGCCGATTAAGCCTCCGAATTCGGAGCCTTATCAGCGCATGACGCCTTTGGGCCGATAAAAGCCTCCAAATTCGGAGCCTCATCGGCGCATTGACCGTGCGTGACACGTATGCCAAATATATATTTAATGAAGAATGCTCATGACAAGCTAGCATTTAACCGTTCAGAATTAAATGCCTAGTTGATTCGGGCCAGTCAATGTTTATACAATGAAACACAAAGCATGTGTGGACGTCCCCGAACGCCCCGGGAGGGATGAGTCCCATTCTGTTCATTTTGGGCTCACTACAGTTCAGGACTCAATGTCACGGTTCTTAATCTGAACCAAAGAGTCCAAATCCGGCAAATCGTTTTGAGAAAACAGATTTTTTTGAAAAGAAGTGCCAAACATGGACTGCTTTGCCAGATACAGAGTCGCCACCTAAATATTTTATTTTTGGGAAAATTTAGGAAACCCTGACTCGTTTGCCTAAGGCCATGTGTCCGTCATCACCAAAGTTGCATCGGCTCGGGAACTTGGGTACGATTGGGGAAGGTCACTTCGTGAGCACCCCCGCTCGCCCGATCAAAGATCGGCCTCTACTAACCATGATATCTAGTTTTGAAAACATTATGCGTTCTTATCCCGGTTATTAGCCTAGGTTTACTATGTGATGCGCACAGCATACAAGTATAGACCGGGTCGCCTGAATTGGAACAAAGCATTTTATGTTTGTTTCTGAAAGATGGTTTGCTACTCGCAAGTAGGCTTAAAATGCAGATTTTGCCACCCTCAAGTGGGCTTAGAAAAGATGGTTTTGCCACTATCTAGTGGGCTTAAAACTCACAGTTGATGATTTGTTCCAATCCAAATAACCCAACCTTCACCCACAGGCATTCAGGTAGATATATCACATAAGCAAATAGCCTCATGGCAAGCATGCTATCATGGCAGTACTCACACACATGCAAGGATGCTAAAGCGTAAAAATAAACGAGTACTCCAAGCCAAAACAGAAGCTAATTAGAAATCCATGCATGATCCTAACTATACAGAAATGCCTAATGCAACACATACAAAAATGCGACTAAGATAGGCTCGGCTGTTCTAAAGATGGCATATGAGATGCTACAGCTAACAAGTATTCAACTTAGAATCGAAATACAATGCAGTGAGTTATGATGCGCCGAGCCCGGTGCATGTAAAACAGATGAATGAATGCAAATATGTTATCATATTGTATGCTAATTGAAACATGCCCTAATCTAACCATCATAAGCTGGTAAATAAAATGGAGAAAGACGTGAGGTTGGAAGACATACATCACACACACGCACACTTATTACAGTTGTGCCCTCACTCGGAGGGTCCGAATAAATAATACAGTCCCAAATGAATAATACAGTCCGAATAAGTACAAAATCCTAATTAATTAACAAATTAATCTAGGAAAGCAATAAATGGCACGCAAATCCATGGACCGCCTCGGCTCTGTTCCTAATGATGAATGATGCATGCTTGAGTTGCCTTGCGCGGAAATCCATTGCGATGCCCCAATTAGCCTCTGTTTACAGTTAAACCCGGAATATTGCACGAAGCTCCAAAAGACTGCCGGTTTCTGATTTGCTGCAACAGAGAGCAAGAAAGGGGCATAGCAATGTATTTTCACATATGTATGCATGACTACTCTTCAGGAGTGTAGTCCTTAATTCTTGTGCCACCAATCACGCATCTCGATGCATGATGGCCGAGAAGTCGAATTGCATGACTCAATGTGAAATGAATGCACGTATAAACAAAACAAGGCCTAGACTCCATCATGGGTAATCCGGAGTGTCGGCGACCGGGAATTGAGACACGTTCCGTCACTCGAAGTACGAAACGTCCCTCGTTTCCCGTGCTTGGGCTAACTCCTATCCCAAACACAATGCAATATGCATGACATGCATGAATGCAATCCTAATAGGCAACCTAGCATACACAATGCTATGAAATGGCATACACAATGCTCGATGTAACATGGCATACACAATGCTCTAACATACAACCTAGCATACGCAATGCTATAAAATGAAATGGCATACACAATGCATAATGGACTTACACCAAAATGAGTGGACCTCAGCCACACTCACATCAGTGGCCATAAGATGAAAATGAGACTATCGAAATGCGCGCATACATGCACGCAAACCGAGGACCGAACCTAAGGCACCAAATGCCACTCTAACAAGGCATGGCAAGGCATGAAACATGGCATTCAAACATGAAAATTCCAGCACTGAATCATGATGCAAAATGATCCCGAAACATGGATATATGTCATACAATGCATGGAATGGTCCCGAAACACAAAACTAGGCACATGTATTGACCTATAGCTATACAAAGCATGCATTATTTGATCATGAAGCATAAAGAAAGAGCCAAGGAAGTCCCAAAACATGAACATTTCTAGTTCAAAGCATGGCCAAAAGATGCTAGCAAGATGGACTAAAATAGCATGCAACTTTGACTAGCAAACATGGTTTACATGGCATGTATATGAAGCATATGAAATCTCACCAAACCAGCAAAAATCAGTGAACAAAACATGTGAAAATATGCCCAAATAATCACTGAAATGCAGCCAATGCATGTAAAAATGAGGGGCTCCTTTGGAAGGGCATACAAGGGGTTATTAAGCACATGCATCAAGGAGACTTAGCATGGAAAAATTAACTCTGGAAATCAAATATGATAGCCATAAAACTCATCAAATTGGCCCTGAAATCAGTCAACAAAGCATGCAAGATAGGGCCTCTTTGGAAGGCCAAAAAGACCATCAAGCAAAACAAGGTAAGAGGGGGTCACCCCCCTCTGCTTTTGAGGCTTAAAATAGTGTGTTAGCCACTAAAAATCCACTGGATTTCAGTGGCTAGAAAGCCAAACAAAGCATGCAACAAGGGCTTAGTTGTAAGGCTCAAAATAAGAGGCAATCAAGCATACAAGGAAGCATATGACCTCAAACGAAGGAATACCCTTAATCAAACATCAATAGGGCCTCAACACAAGACTTTTTCCAGTTTATAACAAATCTCAAAAAGGTTTACAAGTGAGGCTAAAACATGGTGCAAAAATAGCCCTAAAAGAGAGATAGAGGACAAGGGGCAGTAGCTGGCCTCAAACAGAAAAGATCCCTTCAACAAAGTTGAAGAGGGGCTCAAAAAAAGGCACTTTTCAGTTTTTGGAAAATCTCGAAAATGCTCACAAGTAAGGCTACAATGTCATGCAAAAATGGCCCTAAAAGAAAGATAAAGGGTAAGAGGCAGTAGGTGGCCTCCAACATCAAAGAGCCCTTCAACAAAGTTGAAGAGGGGCTCAAAATAAGGCACTTTACAGTTTGGATCAAAGCCCATAAATGCTCACAAACAAGGCTAATATATCATGCAAGAATAGCCCTAAAAGAGAGATAAAAGGGAAAGGGGCAGCAGATGGCCTCAAACAGAGAAAAGTCCTTGATAAAACATGAAGAGGAGCTCAGGATAAGACTATTTTCAGTTCAGGCCGAAGCCCAAAAATGTAAGCAAAAGGAGCTAAGATATAGAACAAAATAGTGCAAAAATGGGAAAAATAGGAGCTTACCCTTGTAGAGCCGACCTCCAGCAGCTTTTGGTCCAAGGAAATGAGCTTTCAACCTCTGCAAATGACCTCCAAGGGGCTGGAATGGATGATGGAGGTGGTAGGCTATGGGTTGTAGTGCAAAATGGCCAAGAAACTAGGGTTTTGGAGCTTGGATGAGGGAGATATAAGGTTGTATGTATAATGGTGCCTCAGCTGGTTTCTAACCTTTAGAAATGGAGGAGGGGTGCTGGTTATATAGAGGGAGAGGAGTGAAGAAAAGGGGGGAAAAACAAATTCAAATTTTCCCCCCAAAAAGGCAGACCCTCGGGCAGGGGTCTGGTGCAAAACAACTGGCAAAGCTATAATACACCAGGAGAGAGAAACATGGCCGGCCAGGTGCAGAAGGTTCAGGTGGTCGGCCAACCACCTCCCCTGGCTGGCCGTCTAGGTGCAAAAGGTTCAAGCAAAATTGTTGGCCGGCCACCCCAAGAAGGTGGCTTCCCAGGTGAGTGCAACACAACTATGCGAAGAAAAACCAGAAAATGTAACCCAAGAGAGAGAAAAACCAACTTTTTAGAAAGGTTCAAAAGGGTCAGGGGGAATTAATGGCCGGCCTACCCATATTGGTGGCCTCCCAGGTGTGTACAACACAATGGTGTGCTGGAAAATCAGAAAAAGTGGCCCGGGAATGGGAAAAACCAGCTTTCTAGTGAAGAAAACGGGCGATGAAGAGCGGTGAAGAAATAAAACTGGTTTTCAGAACAATTGCTGGCCTCCTACTTTCCTACGACCTTTCTAATAATGAAAATAAGGTCTCCGCCAAAAATGAACCCAAACCAATGCAAAACGAAGGTTCGGGGGCAGAAACGCGTAGTCTGGGGCCCCGAAAACTGACTATTAAGCACCGGAGGTGGCGTTCGACCACGAAGTTGGTCTCTCGGGCCACAGTGTCCCTCAAAAGGGAGGAAACAAGGTGCATGCCAAAAACCGGAGCAAACGGAGGTGGTTAAGCGGTCCCGAACCGAGGCACACGGCCGACGGCTCCGAAAACCGAGAACCGGGCTCCAAACGGAAAAAATGGCCTACGACCACGAAACGTAGCCTACGGCCACTGAGAGATGGTCTACGAGACCTCTCCCTCCCTTCAGGAAGAGAAAATGGAGAAAACAGGGCCTGGTTCGCAAACCAAGGCAAGGCACAAAAGAATCCGGAAGTCCGGGGGCAAGGCTCGCAGCCGAGATTCCGCAACTTCAGAATGAGCACAATATGCAACATCACCGAGCGCTCAGTTGGTGATGTCTGAGTCTTAAGGTCGGTCAAAAATGGGGTGTGTGCTGAATGCAAATTACAATGAAACATTTAAAATATGACGTTCTATTCAATCAGGCAATAATTACATAACTACATAGTATTTTTATACGGCATCGCCCTCATCCTCGCTCTTCTCGTCTTCAAAGGCGGAAAACAAAAAATGATTACGTTGGTAGAGTGGCAATGCCACATCAATGCCCGATGATCGGAGAGCTTCCGCGGCTTGAGATGCCTTGATCCAACCGTGCGTAAAGCCACGATTTTCACATCAGCAAACTTCTTCGGCGAGTTTCTCTTTGGTCTTCTGAATTCCGACCAGTCGGCCGTCATGGAAGCCTCTCGCAGTCTCAATCGCGAACATGCTAGCCGTATTACGATCGGCGATCGCATCACTAATTAGCCTTTCAGTAACCCTTTCTTCGACAACCGGGTTGGGGTGGCTAGTTGATTGGCGCCCGACAAACATGATTTTCTTTAGCACACGCTCGGCTTTCTCGGCGCGAGCTTCTAACTTCCGAATACGTTCATCTCTCTGTTCTATGTAGTGGCGAGTGGCGTGGAGACGCATGCCGATCTCATAAGCCGTGTACAGTCCCCTCACCGCCCCGTGAACACCTTCACGAAACACTTCGAAGTCCGGCCGACCTACCATCGATTGTTGAACTTCGGGTGGAAAAATCTGTCGAGCAACTCGACTACCACATTTTGATCTCAAATGATTGAATTTGCCTCTGTCATTGGTCTATTACCCACGAAGACCGCGAAACTCAATGGGCGAGGAGTCGCGTCGGATTCCCTTCTAGGACGGGGTTGAGGAGACTTACGCTGTGGCTGTTTGTCCTTCCTGGGCGACCTATTTCGACCACGAGGAGATTGGCGTCTCTCCCGATCCCTAGAAGTCCTACTGCCCGTGCGTGAAGGTTCACCGCTTCCACTCATGGCTCTTCCCAGCTCAGCTAGCGTCTTCGCTTCACCTTTGCTATTGAAGAAAAGCTTACTTGACATTCGCACTTGTTTAATCTTCCTCAAAGGGCTGGACTAAGTCACTGACTGAGCACATAAATAGGACCCTCATCCACAAAGTACACGCCCATTTATTTTCTACGAGGGTAGCACCTCCGAGGCGGTCTCATTAATATTGAAGCGTCAACAGCCCGGCGCCGACTGAGTTATGCCCCAATCGCCACATCACCCACTGATATTCGGCATTCTACGTTCATGAACCAGCTAGGGCGAGGGCAGATTCATCAATCTAGACGGCCTGAGTGCCGCAGCCGTTCCACGAATCGATTCTTCAGTACAAGATTCATAAGTAACGTGTTGTTCAGCGTTCTACGTTCATAAACCAGATGGGTAAGGGCAGATTCATCAATCTAGACGGCTTGAGTGCCCCAGCCGTCCCACGAATCAATTTATCTGTACAGTAGTCATGAATCCATTTTGTTTATGATTAAATCAGATCCCTAAATTTAATCGGCTTTTAAGTCTGCCGTCTCGCGTAATCTTGACATTTCGTTCTAACTGCTGATTTTCCTAACTATATACTCATACAGCAAACAATACGAGAAATAATTTGAGAGCATATAAAATTTTCATTCATAAATTGGGCGCTAGTAGCAGACATTTTACATATGAAAATCCAAAAAAGATGAAATTCAACTAACAAAAAACATACATTGAAATTGAGTAAAGCCTAACAAAACTAGAATGTCACCCAAATCAAGTCTCAGGATCAGACTCAAGTGGCTCAACGTCCACTTGCTCGTATGGAATTGGCATGACCAATGTAACTTAGCGGCAGCAAGGGCTTTGAGCCAGCCGTGTCTGAATCCCTAATTCTCAAATTTGGGGACTTCTTCTACGTAGTCATTAAAAGCGGCGCTCTTCCCAGCCTCGAACGCCGCGGAAGCCTCAGATTCGGCTTTTTCCTTGGCCTGCTTTAACCCTTCCAACTCGGCCTCCAGTTTCGCAAGCGTCTCCTTGGCTAACTTGAGAGATTCCTCGCTCGTGTTCGCCCTCTCCTCGGCGTCAGACCTGAGTTGATCAGTAGTCCTGGCCCTTTCCCTCTCAGCCTCTGCCCGTGCACTTTCCATTGCGGCTCTCATTGCCTTAAACTCCGCCCTGTTCCTTTGGCCATCGACTTCCGATTGCAAACGGCCAATCCTTTCGACAGCGTCACGCTGGCGTCGGCCTAATTCGGCGATCCTTCCAACTGTTTGCAAAACAAAGGATCGTCACATTCCAAGAAACATCGAATGTAAACCAAAAGATCGTCACATTCCAAGGATAAACACGTACCAAAAGGGCCGACTGAGCAGCTAATGCTACCGTTGCCAAGTCCGGCTTGGCACAAAACGTCGCCTTGTCAGCCGGCAAAGAGACCGCGGTGGCCAAGCTCAATGCCACAGCTGGATCTTTCAAAGCCGACGCTTCAGAGGAGATTGACATGTTTTTTATCTTTGGTTCAATGATAAAAGGAGCAACCACAGCCGACTCCTCTAAGCGTGGCCACTTATCAACAGGGCCCTCTTTGGAGCCGTCCTTGTCCTCGGCGCTTCTTTTTTCGCCTCGATCCTCCGAAATCGGCCGCTCCTCTGTAATCGGGCGCTCGACATCCTTTTCCATCTCGACGACGACAACCTGAGCCGATTCCTCTACAACAGTATGTTGCAGAATAGTAGGTTGAACAGATTCAGTCGGGACAAGTCCGGAACGGATGGCCTCGGCGTTTTTTCAGGCAGCCATGCGTTCGGCATTCCTCTTCTGTGCCATTTGCGTAAGATTTTCCCCAGCCATATCTCCAGAATAATCGCTGGGAAGGTCTCCCAAGTTTGAAAAAATATCTTCGAAGGCGTCCTCTCGGCCTGATGTAGACGGAGGGTCAGAAGAGTTCAATCTGGCTTCCTCAAAGGTCGAATTAATCGCTTCGTCAACTTTCGCGGCTAACCAGTCCGAATCCTCAGCGATTGGTTCGGGCACTTGTTCTTCCGCGTGTTCAGAATCAGATGACTCTAAACCGATCTGCCTCAAGTTTTTGAAGTTGAGGAAGATAAGGGCAGCAAGTTGATTGTCGCCTCGCACGATCGGAATGTTGTCTGCCGCCGAGAACGTTGTGTAAGTCTGCTCGTACCGTAGGAGAATGTGGGCTGTCCTCCCTTGTTTTTGAAGGTTTGGACGGCTGACGAACTGTAGTGCGGTTTTGATTTCTACAAGCACAATGTTGTCGTCTGAAACCAACACTCTCTTCAAATCGTTGCCTGCACAAACAAAACGATAAGATGAACATATTGCCGAATACATATACATGCAAATATCAAAAGCAAAGTGATCTAATCGGCCACCTGGTTCGCCTTTTTTCCTCGGCACCGGGTCTAGACGATCTTCGCCTTTGCCGAACAAATAGGGGGGTTTTCAAATTCTGTAGTGACATGAATCACAAATAATGAGGAAGTTGTGGAAGATAAATAAAACAAAATAAAAATATAGAAAAAATAGGAAGTTGGAGATGATAGAATTACGGAAGAAGATTCCTCAAATGAAGCTGAACAAATAGGAAGAGATAGGACGTTATAATAAGGAAATGCTATCAAATAAGTTTTAAAAAAGAAAAATCAAAGTGAAAATTTTCTCAGATAAACTTAAAAAAAACAAATATTTAAAATTGACAACCTTGTGAGATGATGAACGTGGAAGTGGATTTTTTTTTTTTTTTGTTATTATTATTTATTTATTGACAACCTTTGGAAGGGGATTATGAATACTACACAAACCAACAATGTTGTGTCTATGTGAATTCTTAAATGTCTATCAATAGAAGTTAGGGTAAATTATACAAATAGACCCTGTAGTTTATTTGATGTGTCAATTTGGTCCTTTTAGTTTCAATTTGCTCGATTTTGTCCTTTAATTTAATAGATTGTGTCATTTTAGTCCAATAAATAACAGTTGTGAAGTTAATTTAACGGAAGATCAAACAATATGTCAATTTGGTCCCTGTAGTTTCAATTTTCTCAATTTTGACAAGGACTAAATTGACACATTGTGGAAAATGCAGGGACCAAATTGACAGATTATTTGATTTTCCATTAAATTAACTTAACAACTATTATTTATTGGACTAAAATGACACAATTCGTTAAATTAAGGGACAAAATCGAGCAAATTGAAACTATAGGAACCAAATTGACACATCGTGTAAAATACAGAGACTGTTTGCATAATTTTCCCTAGAAGCTTATGGCTTCATCAATATTTACATGAAACTTTTAGTGCTTGCAAATAAAATTTTCAAATAATTGAATTACAATTAACAAACTACAAATAAGAGTAATGGTATAATGAGATAGAAAGAAGATAAAAATAAAGAACACAACGATATTTAAAAGTTTCAAATTTACCTAGTTATACAAAAATTTAATATTATAGTAAAAATCTTGAATTCCCAATAAATTCACATTTTCTATAAAATATATAGAAAGACAATAAAAAAATAAAAAATTTGGTGCCCTATTCTTTTATTTCAATTTTGTGGTTTTCATTGAAAAAACAAAATCCGATCAAAATCCTTAGCACAGAATGGCCATAGATACTTCGACAACAACTATTATCACTTTTAATTCTTCTCCACCATGTAAATCTCTAAACAAACGCATAAATTTCACTAAAATCAAAACCAAAATCAACAGTAGAGAAAGAAAACCACACAGGAAATAAATAAAGAAAGAAATAAATAAGTACGTAAATTTATGGAGTGGTTCAACAATTTAAACCTCACTCAGCTCAAGCTATCAGCTCCTCCACCATTGCCCACGAAGTTTAGAGTTATAGATATACATAAAAAAATAGATAGTTATATTAGTAAGTCATAATTCAGATTTAGATATTGTCATATCTTTTTGAGATTAATGTCTAAATTTTTTATATGAGTTAGAGACTTAATAGACATGTGAGTTTTATTGATTTAAAGATATATATATATATATATATATATAATAGATAGTTATATTAATAAATCATAATTCAATTTAAATATTGTTATATCTTTTTGAGATCTATGTCTAAATTCTTATATGCGTTAATAAACATGTGGGTTTTATTGATTTAAATTCTGATGGTGGGAGATATTTTAAAAATAGATTTATTTAGATAGACTTTAAATATTTTTAAAATTTAAAATTAGATATTGAAAGGAAAAAGAAAGATTTTAACTGAAGCGATAGAGATCAAATTTGTTAATTTTATTTGTTTGTATATTTGATTTCTAAAATTTTTTAATATTAAAAGTTGGAGACCTCTCATGTTTCACTACGCTCTTATAATATATAAAGATATATGACCTTGATTGTTTTATGCGGTTGGTTTAGTCTTTTTGTAAAATATTACAAACACAATATCAAGTAATTCATATTCTAAAACTCAAATAATTATTTAACAATGAGCAACATTATTATTATTATAAATAAAAATAAAGCTGAGAGAATAAGTTCAATATAATGTGGCCTTGATTTAACAAATACTTGTATCATCAAAATGAAAACAATGGAAGAAAATATCTAAGTAAAACAATGGAAGAAATAAATCAAAATTAAAGGGAAGTTGTTCAAAAGCTGTATTTATTAAACTAGAGTTTTTTTTTTTTTTTTTTTTAAATTTTCAAATTTTTTTTTTAGTAGTTTCGGTCGGTTAATGAAGCTGAAGAGATATTTGTTGTTTGAAACTTGTGAACATAAAAGTCCTGCTATGATACTGCTTTTGCTTTGTTGTAGATTGTAGATATAATAATGGGAATCATGAATAAATTAAATGAAACTAAATTAAATTTGAGTGTTTTGTCTCAATTAAAAATAGGAGTAAAAAATATTTAAAAAGTCTATGGTTAAAAAACCAAATAATCACATAAAACATAAATGAAACAATATGAGTAAAACTGTTTCGTTGATATATATAATGAATCATACTATATAAAATGTTCAAATCTTAAATAAGTATTAAACATTGTGAAAGATTATTACTATTACTAATAAAAGATTAAAAAAATAAATTTGAGAGCATAAATTCAATAATAATAATCATAATAATAATAATAACAATGTTGTTTAATTTCTCATATTAGGACTTTACTTTTCAAATACTTATATTCACTGAAGTTATACAAATCCAAACAGGAACCTTGCAATATGAAACAGGATGATCAACCTTCGAAAAAGCCACTCTATGGGTTGAAAAGGCCCGGTTGACAGTCACTAAAATTGTTGATCTATTTAAGTTAATTAGTATGAGTCAACTAAATAAGAAGCTGTATATGCTTATTAGTTTGTTATCTTGATTATTTATTTAATTTAACCAGCATAAGTTAATTAAATGAGATGATATGTTAATTAAATTTAGGGGTGTAAAGTTAGGCCGGCCCATGTCGAGTCTTGCGGGCTCCCAGGCCCAAGAGGTATTTGGACCGGTGGGCCGGGCTTGGGCGGGCCTGATCAAATTTTTGTTTTTTTGTTTTAATTTTTTCAACCAAAACTTTATTATTTTCCACTAAAAAAGATACTGGGTCTCAGGTGGGCTGGGCTTGAGTAGGCCTTAAGCAGGCTGATGGGCAAGGGCAGGCTTCAAAATGATGGTCCTGGCAAGCCCAAATGGGCCGGCCCCACCCTGGGCCACGGGCTGATTTCTAGTCGCCCATAGGTCACGGGCCATTTTTACACTCTTATTGGTAGTGTTGCTATCGTTGTTTATTTAATTTAACAGACATGAGTTAACTAAATAAAATGTAATTGAAGCCCTATTGAAAGCATTGAAATTGGTTTATTTAAGTTAACTAACATGAGTTAAATAAATTACTTGGAATTGATACTTTGTTAGAGGTCACTGTAAATTGTTAACTGTTTAATTTAAACTGGGAAGGGTTAATTAGATGGGTAATGCTAGGGTTATAAAATTTTCTACCAAATGAATGACAAAATATCTCACATGAGTGTGGGGCCTCACCCTCATGTGAGACATTTGGTAGAAAATTTAGGACCTATAGCATTTTCTTATTTAAATAGGTTGAAAAAGAATATCTTGTTGACATTTAGAGCATGTTCATTTATTTAACTTAACGAATTGTGGTTAATTAAACAATTTGGGCTTAATGGATTCAGTAATAAAATCATTTTTTTTTTCGCCATGATATGATTTTGTGTATGTATAAGTATCATTGCACTCGTATGTCTTTTAATATTATAATATGAGATAGTTTTGTGAGCTAGTGGTTTGCTCATCTCTGCTTGTACATGTGTATAGGGAATTATTTTTTTTTTGGACTTTAATTTTTGTTTTTTGGTCTTGGGGGATCAAATAGTAGGTTTACCTTGACGTAATTATAAGGTAGTGATTTTTATGTTTATTTATTTTTGACTTGAGGATCAAATAACAGGTTTATCTTGACATAGTTATAAGGCAGTAACGAGCTATAGGGTTTTATTTTTTTGTTTGGCTAAGCATCGTTATTTGTGAAGGGCAACGCCCTCTCAATTATTGTAAACCTTTGGGCATTTTGGTTGTAAAGAATGTGTTATTTTCAATGTAATACACAGAGAGTGGATTTATGGCGTTCATCAATTGTATTTTCTTGTTTTGACTTCTAAAACTAAAGAAAATAGTTAATGAAAAGGAATTTTTATTAATTAAATGAATGAGAATGAAATTCTTTGAAAAAATCTCACGCTTAAAATAACTAATTTCCACCTAATTAATCCTTAAAAATGGGGACATGACACCATGCAAATTGATAGAAGACCACCATGCAAATAGAAAAATTCAAACCACTCACCTCCAAGTGAGATGCATAAATTCTAACCGATCGAGCTGGGCATAAGTTAGGAAATGAAGTAATTACAGAAATTGGACCTCTGCCCCATACTACTATAAAACAATAATAAAATGAACATAGGATTATTAGATGAAATCAATGAGACCTTCGTTCATTTATTATGAAATCAATGAATTTTATAGGATGGACTGGAATCTCAAAGGGGATAGGAACACAAGGTTCTTCCATGTTACGGCCACTAGTAGACAAACCAGAAACACTATCAATTCCATCACAATTGGGGATGTGGTCATTGAGGATCCAGTTTCTGTCAAGTATGAGGTTTGGCTTCATTTCTCCAGCCTTTTCAAAGATGACTGGAAAGTGAGACCAACCTTGTCAGGTGAATTCAAAAATGTCAGACTCAGCTCTCACTTCCATGGGCTGGAAGTAGATTTTTCTGAAGATGAAATTTGGGCAGCAGTAAGTGATTGTAATGGGAACAAAGCACCAGGACCTGATGGGTTTAATCTGTTGTTTTTCCAAAAATTTTGGAAAGTGCTTAAAGGGGACGTCCTCAAATTTATGCAAGAGTTTCATGCCAGTGGCAGATTATTCCCAGGATTGAATAGCTCATTCATTTCCCTTGTCCCAAAGAAGGATAAAGCTATATCACTAAATGAATTCAGACCTATTAGTCTGATTGGTTCCATCTACAAAATTCTATCTAAAGTCCTAACTAGTAGATTGAAGCTAGCTATGCCTTGGATTATAGGTGAGTCACAATCTGCCTTCCTGCGAGGTAGAAACATCTTGGATGGTGTCTTGATCGCTAATGAAGTGGTGGACAGTTGGGTCAAATCCAAGAAAGCTGGGCTGCTATTTAAAATAGATTTTGAGAAGGCTTTTGACTCCATCAATTGGAACTTCCTTTTTTCCATGTTGGCAAAATTTGGGTTTGGCGAAAAATGGATCTCCTGGATTAAGGAGTGTGTCACCACTGCTAGAATTTCAATTCTTGTCAATGGATCTCCCACCAAGGAGTTCAACCCCCAAAAAGGGCTCCGGCAAGGTGATCCCTTATCACCATTCCTTTTCAATTTGGTTGTTGAGGCATTAAATATCCTTCTTCAGCGAGCTATGGATTTGAGGTTGCTTAGAGGGGTATCAGTTGGGGCCAATGTTGAGGTGAATTTATCACACCTCCAATTTGCAGACGATTCACTCTTGTTCTGTGAACCTGAGCTATCAGAGGTGCTAAGCTTGAAAAGAATTCTTCGTTGCTTTGAAGTGGCTTCAGGACTTAAAATTAATTACCATAAAAGTGTAGTTTGTGGGATTGGCATCTCCGGATCTACCCTCACAGAGTTTGCTTCCCTCTTGAACTGCAAGTCTCAAAATCTACCTTTAAAATACCTAGGCCTACCCTTGGGTGCAAATCCTAGAAGGAAGAAAACTTGGAAACCAGTAGTTGATAAGGTCAAACTAAGGCTAGCTGGTTGGAAAAGGAGGCTACTATCTTATGCGGGTAGATTAACCTTGGTGAAAGCTGTGTTATCAAGTATCCCTGTGTACTACTTATCACTATTCAAGCTACCTGAGGGAATTGCAAAGGAGTTAGACAAAATTCAAGCATCATTCCTATGGGGAGGGCCTGACCTGAAGCGTAAAATTCACTTAGTTAAATGGTCAGAGGTTACCAAGAGTATTAAGCAAGGTGGTTTGGGGGTTCGAAGAATTAGAGATGTGAATGTGTGTCTACTTCTAAAATGGTGGTGGAGATTTGCTTCAGAACCAATGTCACTTTGGTATAAGGTCATTTGCAGTAAATATCGGTTCCTTGGTGGAAAATGGGTACCAAACCCAAGTCTAAACTCCTCCCCCTCATATATCTGGAATGGCATAGTGGCAGCAGGTGAACAAAACCAGTCCCTCTCCCTTTTCTATGCTAGCAACCTTCAGTTAAAGGTGGGAAATGGTTACCGCATCAGTTTCTGGGTTGATCCTTGGTGTGGGAACCTCTGCCTAAAAGATGTGTTCCCTCGCCTCTTCAGTTTATCTTTACATAAGGATGGTCTTCTGAAGGAGTTTGTGGAAGCATCTGGTGCGAATAAGAATTGGATGTTCACCTTTAGGAGGCCACTTTTTGTTTGGGAAAAGTCTGAATTGCTAAGGCTCTATAGCATTATAGGTCCAGCCCCTTCTCTTCAGCTGGAGACTCCGGACAGTGCAGTTTGGAGAGCAGCAAAGACAGGGCAATCTTTTGTGGCTACCCTCTACAATCATACCAGCAGTGCTTATGGAGTGTCTGAAAGCTTCACTCGTCTGGTATGGATCAAGTTTCTTCCTCCTAAGGTCCAATTCTTCGGTTGGCTTGCATGGAAATACAAGATCAAAACTGCTGTTTTCTTGCAGCAGATTGGAGTCTTGCCTAGCTCTGCCTCCTCATTGTGTGTATTTTGTAAATCACAGCAGGAATCTTTAGAGCATGTTCTCATGCTCTGCCCACTTGTTTGGAGAGTATGGTCCGGTCTTCTACAGTGGTGGGGGGTATCTTGGGTTATCCCTGACTCTGTCATTGGTCTGCTGCAATGGTGGTCAGGCTACCCTTGCAGGAAAGCTGAGCTGCAGATTTGGCGTGCCTTGCCTCTGGTAACACTATGGTCAATCTGGAAGCATAGGAATGATTGTTCATTTAACGCGTCTAATCCTAATCTGCAGGAGCTGCGAGAGCTGATTCTCATTAGACTGGCTTTCTGGCTGAAGGCTGCCTCCAAGGAGCTCCACTTTTCGGTTTCAGACTTCCTCTATAATATATCAGGGGTGAGGCAAGGTCTGCTATAGTGATCTGTCTTGTTCCAAGCTGTGATCTGCCAGTGATCTGTTCTGTCCTAAGCTGTGATCTGTGTATGCAACCTGTTCTGATCTACTTGGGCTGAGTCGGCAAGTTTCTGATCTGTTGTGATGGCTGCAAGTGTTCTACTCTCAAGGCTGCAATGTGATCTGTGCATGCAACCTGCTGTGACCTGTCCTGACCTGTGTTAAAACATCGGGCCAGTCAAAATATGGTGGAGTTAAAGCTGCGTAGCTGATGGCCTATCTGTTGGTGTTAGTGCTGCAGTGGGTCATAGCATGGGTGGACTGCTGTCTAAAAAAGAGAATGCTGCCTTGGACTGCTGCATCTGTCTGGTGTAATTTGGCTGCTGTGTGTCTATGTGCATCTGTCTTTGTTGATCGTGGACTGCTGCAGTCTCATTTGTGGCTCTATGTTGATCTGTTTTGTTGTTTTGTAGCACATTTGGGGGAATGGGTTGCAGGTTTGGATTGGGTTGCAGGTTTTCCTTTCTTTCTCTTGCGTAGGTGGAATTTAGACAATGTTTAGGTGGTTGTTTGTGTGATGTGAATCTGGGCAGGTTTTTCTTTTCTTTCTCTTGCTTCCTTTGGATTGGTTTCTCGCCAATCTTCGGGTCAAGTGCTAGCAGATGATTTTGCTTCCTTAGCGGTGCCAACCTAGTTGGGATTGTTAAGGTTAGTGGTGATGCTTTTTGCACTTCCCTCTTTATTGATGTAAGTGTTTTGCTTGTTTGGCTTTCTTCATCAATAAAGTTCTTTTGCTTATCAAAAAAAAAAAAAAAAAAAAAAAAAAAATGAGACCTTCGTTCATAATACTACCACTCCAAATCGCCTTTGGGGGTGGGAAAAATAAAATAAAATAAAATAAAACAATACGTAAACTATAAAATGAACATAATATTATTAGATGAATGCAATGAGAGAGATACCTTCATTCATAATACTACCACTCCAAATCGCCTTTGCGGGAGGGGAACCAAAAAAAAAAAAAAAACAATACGTACAGTATAAATATTCAAAAGGTTTTTGAAAAAAAAAAAAAT
The DNA here is from genome assembly GCA_030407325.1 of Camellia japonica. Lineage (NCBI taxonomy): Eukaryota > Viridiplantae > Streptophyta > Magnoliopsida > Ericales > Theaceae > Camellia > Camellia japonica. The sequence continues at coordinate 105,121,618 of JAPPVO010000016.1, read as the reverse complement.
GTTAATTGCTCTATGGTTAATGGTTAGCAAAAATTCATTTTGCTCCTTGTGTCTTTTAAAAATAATCACATATCTCCTATGTGATTTTAAATTAAAATGTTAAGTTATATTGTTCATTTAAACTAACGAAGAATGTGTCTTATTTTCCTATTTTGAGAGTGAGAAGAAAAACAAATTAATCAAAGTTAAATTTCAATGTAAAAAGCCAAAATTAATCTTGTTTTAATAAATATGAATAATATGTATATATTTTTTATATAAAAAAAAAAAAAAAAAAACTTCGGCTAGCTTGGAAACACAAGATCAAAACTTCGGCTTTCCTTCAAAGGGTTGGAGTGCTGGGTGAGGAAGCCTCAACTGAGTGTATTTTCTGCAAATCAGAGGTTGAAACTGCTACACATGTCCTAATTTCTTGTTCTCTGATCTGGAAGGTCTGGGCTAGTTTAGTGAAGTGGTGGGGTTTGGTTTGGGTTGTTCCTGGTTCTGTTGAAGGCTTGCTGAACTGGTGGGATGGCACCAGTCTTGTGAAAGGTGTTAGAAGAATCTGGCTTGCTATCCCTCTGGTTGCAATGTGGTCTATTTGGAAACATTGGAATGATTGCTTGTTTAATGGTGTTCAACCGGATTTGGAGGAACTCAAGGAGTCTATTATTATCAGGTTAGCTATTTGGCTGAAGGCCTCCTCTAAGGATTGGCCATTCTCCATTAATGATTTTCTTTATAATATCAGCCAGATTCGAGTTTGTTTAGGTGGTCGGGGTTGAGATTTGTTGCAGCAGCAGTGTTTGGGCTTATATTCTAACATCCTTAGGTGTGCACTCAGCTCTATCTTCTGCTTCTGCTGCTTGATCCCTTTTTAGCCTTCACTGCTGGTCTGTTTTCAGTTGTGGCTGCCTCATTGTCAGTTCTGGTGCTGGTTTGGATTGGTTTTGCTCTGCTGCTATGTCGCTGGTTTGGTCTGGTGCTATGCTGAGTGCTGTGCATTCTGCTTGATTTGTGGCCTATTCTGGGGGTTCATTTTCCTGCAGTGCCTATTTTGAGACCTCCACTGATTTTAGGACATTGCTCTTGGACAGCACTGATTTGAATTGGGGTCTGTTTGCTGCTGTGATGTCCCAACTTGGGAAAGGCGTGTAGTTTTGAACATTATGTATCATGGAGCAAGGTTGTCCCACACTTGGTTTGTTTGGTGTTTTGGGTTGTTTGGCTGGTTTTTGGTCTGCTGCATTCAAGAAGATTACATGGCTGTGAGAGAGTAGAAGACCTCTACCATAGTCCATGTTGCATCTCAAATTCATGCCATCACTCCATTGCTGTATTTGAGGAGTCTGATTAATTGATGTTGCTGTCTCAGAAGTTGGAAGGCTAATTGTGGTGTCTGCTTATGTTCTGCTTATTGTTTTGCTTCTTTTGCTTCTGCTGTTATCCTCTCTTCCTCTCTTTTGTTGGTTTCTCACCAACTGGCGCTTGGGGTTTTTTGCCCCAAGCTCCTCTTTATTGATGTAATTGTCCACCTTCTTGGCTTCATCAATAAAGATTTCCTTTGCCGATCAAAAAAAAAAAAATGTATATATTTTTTATTTTTACTATTAAAAATATTAATACTATATATTTACCATATAACAAATAAATTGATCAAATGTTTTATAGGTTGGACATAAACTAATGATTAGGTTATGATTAAGTTGGAGTAAAGTTTAGGTCACCTAGATTTTTAAGACACTTTTAACGTTTAGACTAACTGTACCTCCCCAAGCCAATCTTAATTTATTCTTATTTTAAAATTGTGACATGGGACAAACTATAATTTCACCGAGCAAACTCTAATATAGAATAACCTAAAGTCACAAAATATATTTATATTTTATCATAATATCCTATTATTAAACTATGGTAGGTATTTCTTATTAAGATTAGAACATAACAACAAAAGTGTAATTCTGATAAAAATGACTAAAATTTAGTGAATCAAAATTATTTTTCCTGTACATTTAAAATAAAATTTTGTTATTATTTAATTTTAAAATTCGTTTGGGAAGCCGACTTTGGAGCTTTTTTTGACTATTTTAGCCACAAAAAACAAAATAGGCGACAAAATATCATATCCAACACATAATCATTACATTCTTCCTTACACAAAAAAGTCAAAAATGCCAAGAGCCCTTCCCAAACGAGGCTTTTTAGCCCCAGGCTAAAATAGCCAAAAAAGCTAAAAAATCAAAAAATCAAAAAGTCAAACCACTTTCCAAACAAACCCTAAAAGAGTTGATATAAAGGGCAAACAGTAAGCCACAGTGTCCATATTAGCCAGTAAGGCCCGTTTGTTTGGGATTATAGGGGGGATTGGGATGGATAGTGAGGTGAGATTTACTATATGGGGTGTTTGTTTTAAGAGATGGAGAGGGGATTCCTAATTCCTTGGTATTAGGATAGGTCTTAGAAGAGGGATTGGGATGGAGAAGATGGAGATGGTATTAGAAAAATAGTGACAATGACTAGAAATTTTTTATTTATTTTATTTATTTTTTATTTTTTTACATGTTGGGTATTTTTTTTGAACATGAATGTTTAATTTTTTGTATTTTTTGTTAAGTGAAAATCAATTTCTACACTAACAACTATCATCAAAACAAATACAATTTTATTTAATCCCCTCACTATGAATCCCCTCCATTCTACCTCTGAAAATGAATGGGGTCTAAGAGTCCATATCAAGACCAAACAAACAATAAGCCATTTAAAGCTAACCACATGCGCCGGTAAACATATATATAGGGTAAAATATCATAAATAAATAACGAAGAAACTAATTTACAAGAAACCAAACCACAACACCACACTTGAATAAGATTATTACTATTACTAATAAAAGAAAAAAAAGAAAAAAAAAATTGAGAGCATAAATTCAATAATAATAATAATGTTGTTTAATTTCTCATATTAGGCCCTTACTTCTGAAATACAAAAATTCACCCATGTTATACCAGATCCAATTAGGGAATTTGCAATATGAAACAGGATGATCAAGATTGAGATAGTAATTGAGGCCAGATTGGTTGTTCTTCAAATAAGGGAACCTTTTTAAGGGCGGTAACGTATTCATCAGGTGGCCATGTGTAGGGGATGTTTTTTGAAAGCTTATGGATGCGGTTAGCTTTATTTACTAAAGAGAAGAAGTTGTTCAAAAGCTGTATTTACTGAAGTCATACCAGATCCAATTAGGGAATTTGCAATATGAAACAGGATGATCAAGATTGAGATAGTAATTGAGGCCGGATTGGTTGTTCTTCAAATAGGGAACCTTTTTTAGGGCGGTAACGTATTCAGGTGGCCACGAATCTGGCAATGCAAAGTGGAAAACAGAGCGATAAATTGAACGACAAATCTGGCAATGCAATGCGGCCGCATACTTGTCTCCCTCTGGATCGTCAGATGGGTGGTATAGGATCAAAGTGGCTCCGAACGCACCGGTCCAATGGCATCAGGAACTCCTCATCGCCAAGGACTGCGTTTGAGAGTACGAGTAACAACACCCCGACAACTACTACTAATTTTTTCGCAGCAGCAGCAGCAGCACTTGAAGACGAAGCCATCATCATCATTACCACGCTTCTTCAGTCTTGCTTGATCTTCTACAACCTTTCTCCAACTGCAAGCTATACGTAGTAAACCGATGAGATTAGATTAAATTGGAAGATAAGCCGTGTGTCAATGATTTATTATATAGGTTAGTCGAGTCGGGAAAGGGTTTCCTACTTTAATTTGGTTTCCTAATGAATTTGTAATTCTATATATATATATAAAAAAGGAATCCCTTCCGAACTGGATTACAAAATTAAACACTATGAAGAATCATACTTTTAGTAGAATACAATCAAGTGAAATACAATTTCTATAACGTGGGTAACATACTTTAAGAATCTGTTTCACATGCTACTGCATTAGACATTAATTAAGCAAACAAAATCATATCTATCTATCTATTATCTATTATCTATCTATTATATTATGCAAGTAAAATGAGGTTTCTAATGAGAAACTAGCTTCAAACTCTTATCCTAAAATTATTAATTTTTTAATTTATAAAACAGATTAAAAAAACCTATTGATTGATTTATTTATTTAATATAAAGAAAAAAAAGGTTTTAATGAGAAGCCTCCTAAGAATTATAAACTTTCATTATAAAATTATTGATTTTTTAATTTATAAAATAGATTAAAAAAACCTATTGGCTGATTTATTTATTTATTATAAAGAAAATGAGGTTTCTAATGAGAAGCCTAAGAGCTCCAAACTCTCATTTTAAAATTATTGATTTTTTAAATTTATAAAACGGATTAAAAAAAAACATATTGGCTGATTTATTTACTTAATTATTTTAAAAATAATAATTATCCCTTAATTTATGGATTTCAAATGGGAAGATAACAAAAATATTTCATAATCTCTCTCACCAATTTTCAAAAAAAAAATAAAAAATTAAAACTTGCATTGGGTTTCTAATGAGAAGCCTCCCAGGATCTCCAAACTCTCATTCTAAAATTATTGATTTTTTAATTTATAAAATAGATTAAAAAAATTTATTGGCTGATTTATTTATTTAATATAAAGAAAAGGGCTTCTAATGAGAAGCCTCCTAAGAGTTCCAAACTCTCATTCTAAAATTATTAATTTTTTAATTTATAAAATAGAATAAAAAAACCTATTGGTTGATTTATTTATTTAATTATTTTAGAAATAATAATTATCTATTAATTTACGGATTTCAAATGAGAAGATAACAAAAATATTTTATAATCACTCTCACCATTTTAAAAAAATAAAATAAAATAAAATTAAAACCTGCATTCATTTTCTTTTTTCCAAGAAATTAGATAATATTTTTCATGAAAGTTATGGGTATCTATGTATATCTTATATATTATATTATAACATACCCAAAAAAAAAAAAAAAAATTTAAAAACAGATATACAAACAAATTGTAGACACCCCATTTTTGACCGACCTTAAGACTCAGACGTCACCGATTGAGCGCTCGGTGATGTTGCATACTGTGCTCGTTCAGAAGTCTCAGAGTCGCGGCCGTGAGCCCTGCCTCTGGACTTCCGAACCCTCTTCTGTACCTTGTCTTGGTTTGCGAACCAGACTCGTTTTCTCTGTTTCTCTTCCTGAAGGGAGGGAGAGGTCCCGTAGACCATCTCTCAGTGGCCGTGGGCTACATTTCGTGGCTGTAGGCCATTTTGCCCATTTCGGAGCCCGGTTCCCGGTTTTCGGAGCCGTCAGGCCGTGTGCCTCGGTTCGGGACCGTCTAACCATCTCCGATTCCTCCGGTTTTTGGCATGCATCTTATTTACTCCCTTTTTAGGGACACTGAGGTCTGAGAGACCCACTTCGTGGTCGAATGCCACTTTCGGTGCTTAACAGCCTATTTTCGGGACCCCGAACTGCGTGTTTTGGCCCCCGAGCATTCGTTTTGCATCGGTTTTTGTTCATTTTTGGCAGGTACCTCTGTTTTATCACCAGGAAGGTCACTGAAGGGTGGGAGGCCAGCAATTGTCCCAGCAACCAGTTATGTTCCTCCGGCGCCCTCCGACGCTCGTTTTTCTCACTTCTGAGCCAATGTTGACCACCCTAGAGCCATTTTCTTCAAGCCCAAACCACATATTTGTGTTGTACACACATGGGAGGACCCTAATATCACATGGCCGGCCAGTAACTCAACTTGAACCTTTTGAACCCCTTCTAAAAGTGGCCTATTCTCTCTCTTGTTTTAGAGTTGCCAATTTTGAACCACAGGGTTGTGATGAGGAGACCTGGGAGGACACCAATATCTGGTGGCCGGCCAGAAATTGTTTTGGACCATTTTTCCCCTTGGCCGGCCGGCCATAGGGGGTGGCCGGCCGGCCACCTGCAACAAAAATAGCAGGCCGGCCATGCTCCTTGAGGTGTGTGCCTTGCAGCTGTATAGCTTTTTCCCCCAAAATATCTGATTTCGGGGGACTTTTGGTAGGAGAGGGAACTTAATCCCATAAGCCTACACACTTTCCTCCATTGCTCCATTCTTGCTTACACAACAGCAGCTCTAGCTCTCCCCCAAGGGTGGAAAAAACTTGCTTTGAGCACCTAGATACATATCTCTCCATATCTCTCTCATTTTCTCAAGTTTTGGCCCATTTCTTCACTACCACCAAGCACCACCACCACCACTCCATTTCCAGCAGCAAGGAGAGGTTTTTCAGAGCTTAGAAGCAACATTCCTTGGTCCAAGAGGTAGCAAAGAAGTGATCTTCAAGGGTAAGACCATTTTCCCTCTTTTGTAGCACTTTTTTGCACCATTCTTCTACCCTATTTTCTTGCTGTTTTGGGCTCCGACCCTAACTGAAAGGGTCATTCTTTTGAGCCATTCTTCATGTTTGTTTAAGGGCTCAACCCTGTTTGAGCCCCCCATTTGGTACTTGCTTCAATACCTCTTTAAATACCATAATCTTGCATGGTATTTCTAGTCTATGTGTGATCTGTTTTTGAGCATGATATAAACTGTGAGTTGGCTTATTTTGAGCCCCTCTACAACATTGTAGAAGGGCTCAACACTGTTGGGGGCCTCCATGTTGTACTTACCATTATACCCCTCTTTGGCCCCCATTTTTGCATGCTTTGTTGGCTTGTCTTGCTTCTGTTTTTAGGCCATCATCAGAACTGAAAATGGCCATATTTTGACCTTCTTGGCATATTTCATTAAGGGTCTTTGGCTGTTTGATGTATATTTTGTATACCTCGTGTTATAGCCCCTTGTTGGCCTTAATCTTGCATTGCATTTTTAGCATGTTTGCATACTGATTTGAGGCTTGTCATCTACTGTAAATGTTCATATTTTTAGTCCCTCTTCAGTGTTGTAGAAGGGTATTTTTCCATTTGGGCTTTGCATCTACCACTTGCTTCATGGCCTCCCTTGCGGAGCCATTTTTGTATGCCATCTTAGCCCTACTTGTGATTGCTGTTTGGCCTTGTTTTGTACTGTAAAAATGTGAGTTTTGGGGCTGCCTTGCTTCTGCTTTTTCATGTCATGTATCAATTATGCATGTATGGTATAGCTGTAGGCCATTTTATGCATTGAAATCCATGTTTCGGGATCATTTCATACATCGGGTATTATTTCGCCTCATTTCGGGGCTGTTTTGCCCCTCATTTTGCCACTGATTTTTGCATGTTTTCATATCATATTCCATGTCTTTGCCATGTCTCATTAGAGTGGCATTTCGGTGCCCGAGGGTCTGTTCTCGATGGCACGCACTTCGAGGTATCTTGTTTTCATCTGATGGCCTCCTATGTGAGTGTGGCTGAGGCTCTCTCATGTTGGTGTAAGCCCATTATTGCATTGCGTATGCCATTTCACCCATAGCATTGTGTATGCCCGGTTGTATATTACCTCGTATAGCGTGTATGCCATTCCATGACATTGTGTATGTTAGGGTTGCATATTAGCTACATTTCATGCATATCATGCATATCGCATCGTGTTCGGGATAGGAGTTAGCCCGGGCACGGGAAACGAGGCACGTTTCGTACTCCGAGCGACGGAACGGGTCTCAATTCCCAAGTCACCGACACTCCGGATTATCCATGATGGAGTTAGGTTTTGTTGTAGCATTCATATGCATTCATCCTATATTGAGTTGTGCAATTCGGCTCCTCGGCCATCATGCATCGATATGCGTGATTGGTGGCACGAGGATCGAGGCATGCATATATTTGTGAAATACATTGCTATGCCCCTTTCCTGCTCTCTGTTGCAGCAAAATGAAGAATCAGCAACTTTTCGGAGTCTGGCACGCATTTCGAGAAACATTGCAAACAGAGGCTAATTGGGGCATCCCAGTGGATTTCCGCGCAAGGCAGCCCAAACATGCAGCATTCATCAGAATCAAGGCAGCCCCTGGCTTGCATGCCAGTTTACAGTTTTTCTTAGTTAATTTGTTAATTAATTAGGAATTTGTATATTATTTGGACTGTATATTATTCGGACTGTATTATTCTTTCATTCGGGACTGTATTATTTATTCGGACCCTCTGCGCGAGGGCATAATTGTAATAAGTGTGGGTGAGTGTGATGTATGTCTTCCAACCCCACGTCTTTCTTCCCTTTTATTTACCCGCTTATGATGGTTAGATGTAGGGCATATTTCAATTAGCATACAGTATGACAGCATGTTTGCATCATTCATCTGTTTTGCACGCACCGGGCTCGGCGCATCATACAAACTGCATTTGTATTTCAATTCCAAATTGAATACGTGTTAGTTGTAGCATTCCATATGCCATGTTTAGAATAGCCGAGCCTGCTATAGTTGCATTTTTGCATGTGTTGCATTAGGCATTCTGTGTATCTAGGATCATGCATGATTTCTAATGAGTTTCTGTTTTGGCTTGGAGTACTCGGTGAGTTTTATGCTTTAGCATCCTTGCATGCGTGTGAGTGACTGCCATGAATAGCATGCTTACCATGAGGCTATGTGCTTATGTGATATAACTGCCTTGAATGCCTGTGGGTGGAGGTTGGGTTATTTGAATTGGACACATTCATCAAATGTTTGTTTTAAGCCCACTAGATAGTGGCAAAATCATGTTTTCTAAGCCCACCCGAGGGTGGCAAATCCACGTCTTAGCCTACCTGCGGGTAGCACCATCAAACCATTTTCAAACAAACAAACATGAAATGTTTTGTTCCAATTCAGGCGACTCAGTCTATACTTGTATGCTGTGCGCATCACATAGTAATCTAGGCTAATAACCGGAATAAGAACTCACAATGTTTTCAAAATAAGATATCATGGTTAGTAGAGGCCGGTCTTTGACCGGGCGAGCGGGGGTGCTCACGAAGTGACCTTCCCCAATCGTACCCAAGTTCCCGAGCCGAGGCAACTTTGGTGATGACGGACACGTGGCCTTTGGCACCGAGTCAGGGTTTCCTAAATTTCCCATTTAAAAAACATTTAGGTGGCGACTCTGTATCTGGCGAAGCAGTCCATGTTTGGCACTTCTTTCAAAAAATCTGTTTTCAAAACGATTTGCCGGATTTGGACTCTTTGGTTCAAGATTAAGAACCGTGACATTTGAGTCCTTCGAACTGTAGTGACCCAATATCGAACCAGAACGGGAGGGACTCACTCCCTTTCCCCGGGATGCGTTCGGGGACGTCTACAGTTTCTGGCGACTCTGCTGGGGATTTAGAGAACTTGACTCGAACTCATGATATCTGGTTTTGACTACACTTGTGTGTTTCTTTGCATTGCATTTGCATTGGTGCGCCTAGGACATCGTGTTTGCCATATGCCATTCCCGAACGATTTGCCGGAGGCTTGTCTTGTCAAGGCATGTCCATAAGGCTGATCGGCTCTGGGCTCTGACAGCATGGGAACACAAACCCCGGTTTTACCGGGGCACCCTTTTTGACCATTCGACCTAGTGCATATTCGGATCCATAGTGACCATTCCAAACTAGGACAGGTTGCTTACCCGTTTATAGGTTGTTTGAAACCGCTGTGTGCGTAGTGAAACCCTAGCTCCTGACAAAATAGGACAGGGAAACCCTCCCCCAACATAGGGGTGTTTTGGCTCTCACTTATCTGTTATGTGCTTTAGAGTGCGTCTCTACAGGAATGCATGTATCAGTGTATGAGTTTGGGCATCAGGCCTGCGGGCATCAGTCAGTATCTGAGAATCAGTTGTCTGCGGATATCAGATTCAGTTTTGGGGAACAGTGATACAGGAACAGTGATCAGTGATTGAGGACAGTGTATTTTCAGCTTATCAACTGTGTGTTGTATGCCCAACTGTGTGTTGTGTGTATTTAATTTAAGCTGTTATGCTGCCCGTTTATCTGGTTATTTATTTCTTTCGCTTTATTACTTTTGCTAGGGCAGTTTTTAGCACATTGCT